>RJWJ010021350.1:0-27988 GCA_004363605.1 Indri indri
ACCTTCTCACCGAAAGTCCAGTATGGTGCATGGTTCAAAACTGCCAAAGTTCTCAACTAATTCTCTTCAAGGCAAAGCAAGAATGTGTTCAAAATTTGATTTTATGTAAGAGTTCTCAAACACTCAAAACAAATGATAAGAAGTCTCTGGAAAAAAATATAACATGACATTTTTTTTTACCCTCCACAAGTGGAAAATCCTTTTTAGCTCCTTGTGAGTAGAATCCAAGAATAGATAGGGTCTTGATGGCCAATTCTTGTCTATTGGAGATAAGGAAGGCATCTTATTTTTCATTTCTAAGAAGTATTTTTGCACCTGTGTTGGGTTTGACAGAAAATACAAAAAAATGAGGAAAATATACCAGAAAAGACATTGTTTTACATACACCATGACCGATCTTTAGTGGAATTTATCAGGTTTTACTCCAGGTTTTTTTTCCTGTAGAGATGGCATCTGGCTATGTTGCCCAGGCTGGTCTTTAACTCCTGGCTTCAAGTGATCCTCCTGCCTTGGCCTCCCACAGTACTAGGATTATGGGCATGAGCCATCATGCCAAGCCAAGTTCATAAAACTTTGTAACTCATCTAGGAAGTCTCTATTCCACTCTTTCATACTGGTTGGGGAAATATGAGCTCTACCAAATGGTTAAAAGAAGAATACCAACACTCACACTCACACTAACACTAATACTAACACCCGCTAATACTACAGAGCTGTATTGTCCAAAAGGTAGCACTAGTCACATGGCCTATTTATATTTAAATTTTAAGTAAATAAAATTAAATAAAATAAAAAATCCAGTCACATTGGTTACATTTCAAGTGCTCAATAACCACATGAGTTAGTGACTGCTCTATTGTTATAGGACATCTTTATCACTGCAGAAAGTTCTATCAGACTGGGTTGCTCGAGAGGACTTAATGTGTGCCAGGCAGTGAAAGAGCTTTATATCATCACTCCATTTTAATCCTCACACCAATCAGCTCTATGAAGTTAGTGCTATTATTATTCCCATTTTACAGATGAAAAACGAGGCACACAGAAGTAACTTGCTCAAGTCACAAATCTATAAGCGGCAATGCAGACTGACTCCAGAGTTTGTAGTCTGTTCACCACCACATATACTTCTCTGGAAGACAGAGAACTCCAAAATCCATGCTGGTAGAGTGGCACAGCCTTTCTCTCTTTCACCCTCTACCCACTAACTTGGTTGCCAGCCTTGCCCTGCCGCTGCTTATGGCAGCAAGTTTAACAGGGCAAGACCCGGGCTTGCTTGGGTTCACTTTCCCCAAAGTTCTCCCTGTCAAATAAGTAAAACATTTTATTAATCATGTATGGGCCAATAACAACTCTTTCTGATACAATTGCAACTGAATTTGGGGGAAGAGGATAAAAAAAGATTACTAACTCTGAGTGTCACGGTTGTAATTGAATCATTACCCAAAAAAAGTCACTTTTGTCAATTAAAGAAAGGCGCATTTTATTGTGTTGGTGCTATTATGTAGGTAATTTAATGACGACAATTAACCATATACAGAAAGCGTTAACTTACAATTCTCTGAAGTGTAAACTCATAGATTTTCTTTCCAGCATTGGCTCTGAAGAATTTCCGGTACTCCCTACGTACCTTTAGAAAGAAGAGGCAGATTATAGTGGTTAACGTGTGGCTGGCGCGTGTCCATAATGATACATCTCTCTCAAAAATGAAAATGAAAATGTGTAGGCAAGTAAATTTACAAGTGTTCTTTCCGGATTTAATAATGTAATGGAAGCACATTCAGGCAGTGGCTCTTAAGTCAGAGAGAAAAAATTGAGAAACGTAAAATGAGAATATCAGAATGAATTGATGTTTTAAATCCTCTTAGTAGTTTTCGAAGAACTTGATGATTTGACAGGAAACATTTTAAAGGCACAGCTGCAAACTCATCACAAATTAAAATACATTTCAGAAAATAATATATAAGGTAATTTTCCCTTCAGATTGCTTTTTAAAAGCAAAAAAAAAAAAAAAAAAAAAAAAGTCTGAAGAACTGTACTGCAGTTTCCAAAAGCCTTGCATATGAAGACAGGACTTTAGCACCACACATTGAGAACTGAATGTGGCTATGAATAAGAATTTTAAAAGAAGCTTTTAAACTACTATTTTCTTCCATTTGATTGCATTAATTTTTCTCTCTCAACTCTACTCCCACCAAACTTAATGCTATCACAAACTTAAAACATCGTATAGAGTTTTACTTCACATATTTTTTTCTTGCTACGCTATCATATTTACTTCATATACTAATAATGTCTAACCAATAGCAGTAATTAAATGAGGTATTTGCTGAATGAATGATACAGTAACATTCTGAAATTGAAGTAAAAATATTTTAAATATTTATCACCATCCCACTATAAATGGGAAAGTCAGAATTTAGCAAAATATTAGCCTATTGGAATAATTCAGATGTTATGTATCTTTTTCTTTTATCGCCAGTTTTCTGGGTTTAACTGCACCTGCTCAAAATATTTCTACATTAGGGATTGAAAAGTAACAACCTATTACTCAAATTCAGTTTGTAGATAAATGTTTCATATGCTTATTTTTAAGCTAAGAACTTAATAGCTGTGTTCTGACTGCTCCACTGACCAGTTCTTCTCTCCCTCCGTTGGGCCTCCCTACTCCCTGAGACACAACACTGAAATTAGGCCAGTTAATAACCTATAATGACCTCTTAGCATTCAAGTGAAGAGTCCCATGTCTTTCACTTTAAATCAAAAGCTAGAAATGATTAAGCTTCATGTGGAAGGCATGACAAAAGCCGGATAGGCCAAATGCTAGGCCTCTTGCGTCGAACAGTTAGTCAAGTTGCGAATGCAAAGGAAAAGTTCTTAAAGGAAACTCAAAGTGCTACTCCAGTGAACACATAAATGATAAGAAAGCGAAACAGCCTAATTGCTGATACGGAGAAAGTTTGAGTGGTCTGGACAGAAGACCAAACCAGCCACAATAGTCCCTTAAGCCGAAGCCTAATCCAGAGCAAGCTCTACCTCTCTTCAATTCTATGAAGGCTGAGAGAGGTGAGGAAGCTGCAGGAGAAAAGTTTAAAGCTAGCACAGGTTGGTTCATGAGGTTTAAGGAAAGAAGCCATCTCCATAACATAAAAGTGCAAGGTAAAGCAGCAAGTAGTATAGAGGCTATAGCAAGTTACCCAGAAGATCTAGCTAAGATTACTGATGAAAGTAGCTACATTAAACCACAGATTTTCAATGTAGATGAAACAGCCTTCTATAGGAAGAAGATGCCATCTTGGACTTTGATAGCTAGAGAGGAGAAGTCAATGCCTAGCTTCAAAGCTTCAAAGGACAGGTTGACTCTACTGTTAGAGGCTAATGCCACTGGTAACTTTAAGTTGAAGCCAATGCTCATTAACCATTCTGAAAATCCCAAGACCCTTAAGAATTAAGCTAAGTCTACTCTGCCTGGGCCTCTATAAATGGAACAACAAAGCCTGGATGACAGCACATCTGTTTACAGCATGATTTTTTCGCCCATGACTATTTTTAGCCCACTGTTAAGACCTACTGCTCAGAAAAAAAGACTTTTTCCAAAATGTTACTGCTCATTGACAATGCAACGTAATCACCCAACAGCTCTGACAGAGATGTACAAGAAGCTTAAAAATTGTTTTCAGGCCTGCTAACACAACATCTATTTTGCAGCCCATGGAACAAGGAGTAATTTTGACTTTGAAGTCTTATTACTTAAGAAATACGTTTTGTAAGGCTGTAGCTGCCACAGACAGTGAGTCCTCTGATGGATCTGGGCAAAGTAAATTGAAAACTTTCTGGAAAGGATTCACCATTCTAGATGCCATTAAGAACATAAGTGATTCATGGAAGGAGGTCAAACTGGCAACATGAACAGGAGTTTGGAAGACGTTGATTCCAACCCTCAAGGATGACTTTGAGGGGCTCCAGACTTTAGTAGGGAAAGGAACTGCAGATGTGGTAGAAACAGTAAGAGAACTAGAATTAGAAGTGGAGCCTAAAGATGTGACTGAATTGTTGCAATGTCATGATAAAACTTGAATGGATGAGAAGCTGCTTCTTATGGACGAGCAAAGTGATTTCTACTTCTGGTGAAGATGTTGTGAACACTGTTAAAATGACAACAAAGGATTCAGAACATTCCATAAACTTAGTTGATAAGGAACAGGGTTTGAGAGGATTGACTTTAATTTTGAAAAAAGTTCTACTGTGGGTAAAATGCTGTCAAACAGCATCACATGCTACAGAGAAATCTTTAGTGAAAGGAAGAGTCAACCAGTGTGGCAACCTCATTGTCTTATTTTAAGAAATTGCCACAGCCACCTCAGCAACCACCGCCCTGATCAGGCAGCAGAAATCAACACAGAGGCAAGACCCTCCACCGGCAAAAAGATTATGACTCACTGAAGGCTCAGATGATTGCTAGCATAATTTTTAGCAATAGTATTTTTTCATTAAAGTATGTACATTGGCTTTTTAGACATAAAGCTACTGCACACTTAATAGACTATAGTATAGTGTAAACATAACTTTCATATGCACTGGGAAACCAAAAACTTTGTGTGACTCACTTTATTGCGATATTTGCTTCACTGCCTGCAATACCTCTGACGTATGCCTGTGTTCACATTCTAGTTAATCATTTCTCTTCTAGCTAGAGAGTTGTTAGATTCATAAACATTTTCAATCTCAAACTTATAAAGTTTGAAGGGACAAGGAGAAGAAAAATGCTACCTGTTAACTGGCTCCTGAAATTATAATAGCATAATAGCAGACAAGTTAAAGTGAAGTTACATGAGACCATGTCCTTAAAAGTAAACTCAAAGTCCTAACTATATTTGGTTGAGCCTCATTAGAACTGAGGTCATAGCTACGTGTTTTTTGATACACCACAGGACAGGTTGTTTTTTCCGAATACAACTACAAACGGTAAGAGCCCAGCCCAGTGACAATATGCTGACGTATATGATGGTGCCCTTCATGGGCACCTGGAGTTCTAAAGGGTCCACTGCACTTTACAATCATTTCTGTAAAAAAAAAAATCAAATCATTTCAAAGGGCAAAACTATCACTCATAATAACATAATTCTCTTTTGGGAAAAACAAGTATAAAATTATTATATTTCTGGACTTCAACAGAGTTGAAACTTATTTCATAATAATAATAATAATGGCGACATATTCAAATAATGCTGTTTTGTTGGAAACAGGAGAAAAAAATTATGTCTAGAGTAAGCCCAATTAATTTCTGCTAAAATAACATTTACCTAAAAACTAAATTTGCTTTGTAGGTTGCTAGTGCACACCCCTAATTTAAAAATATTTTGAAATCATTTGCAGTTAAACCCAGAAAACTGTAGATAAACATATTACTGATGGAAATCATTATAGAGAGTAAAAATCCTGACTCAATGTTGTTTTTCCTTTCTTTTATGAACATCAGAATGCAAATTAGAAGATGTGAATAAAATAGGAAAATGTTTGCTTGGCTTTTAAAAAAGTGGTTACAGAACTTAAGAATTCTTCAGACAGAATATCTGTTAAAATTCATATTTAAGTTACTTCTTAATTATTTCAAACATTACTTGATGAATACTCAGTATAATCAAAAAGGATAATTTACTAAAAGTTTATGAGCTGAACTTACAGGAAAAAATGCAGATTGTTCAAAGCAGAATTCAGGGATATTTCTAATAAGCTGTTCAGATTCAGAGTCAATGACTTCTCAGATAATATTCAAATATTTAGAGTGAGATTAAATGTCATAGGATTAAAAGTAAAAATAATGATGAGGTATAGTGTCAAAAAGGGACCTAATTATCCCCAAAAGGCAACAGGGATGGCTCCCTATGGTGATTAGTTATTGAATATTTTAGGAAGATCAAATCTTGATATTGTCTGAAGATTTTTCAGAGCTCAGAGTCTTATTCTAAAGGTTTCCAGAGCTCGGAGTCATATTTACTTATATGTACTACTGTACACATAAGTGTATCCTACTCTAGTAAATACCACTTTGAAATATGCCCTGCCCTAATCACAAGGCATTTGAATTTAAAGTTCTCTTTAACCTGAATGATCCACTGATCTCTGACTATGGTCTAATTCATTATAATCCATAAATTTACTGATGCAAACTCCTTTGGTTTTTATGCTGAACAATTAGAATCATGTTGAAGAAAGCTCTACTCCAGCCAGCCATTATTATGGCAGAACAGGCAGATAAAGGAAAACAAAAGCCTGGCATCCCCAGGCGGGCCACTGTGGGTGTAGGTCAGCTTCTAGCTCAACTATCGTCACCCTGTCTCATGGATTAGAAAAAAGAATAACTTTATACTCATAAAGATAACATAAAATAAAACTTGGACAACAAAGTATCTTGTATAAAATGTGTCATATTGTTATTACTTTAAACCTATTATTTAAAGAAACGGAAATCACGGTAACATCAGAAAAAATATTAGTGCACAGGTTTCTTCTCAAAAAGAAACAAAATTAGGCAAGATGACACTCTATGTGTGCAGACCATCAGCAAGCATAATCAACAGTTTTCTCGGGGTTAGTAAGTGCTAGGCTTTACGGATTTCACCCTGGACAGAAAGAAGTGGTTGAGGAAGTACCTTCAGTCCAAGCCAGTAAGCCCAAATGACAGCAACTGCATGCTTACGCCTAGCCTCCTCCTTCAAGCGTTTCAATTCCCTTCGAGCCTAGAATGTTTTAGATAGTAAATAAAAGAGACAGCCCAATGCAGACAGCACACCAAACAGAAGAGCCAATTTACGAATAAGGATTCCAGAATGACAGAGGAACAGTGCATCATCATTTATACCCGAGAACAGTGTCAGCTGGTGCAGAGCTTGTATTTTCAGTGCACTGAGATTCTGTTCCAGAGGAGGGCAATCTGTGCGGTGTCCCCAAGGTAATCGCCTCCTGCCCCCTTGCTTCCATCCTTTTCCTTTCTTCTCCCCTGTTCTCTCTCCCTCTTTGCTCCCTTCTCCACACCCTCTCCCTCCCTTATCAGACTTAGAACTCTGAGGGGCAGGCCTAATGATTCCGCCAGGCCCCACTTTGCTGACAGCACATCGGGCTTAAGAAGCTATGCACTCTTGTCTGAGTTCAATCATTTGGACGGATAAAAAGACAACTCCTGTGAGCAACCATTTAGAAAACTGGAAGGAATAAGGTTGTTTTTCTGAAGTGCAAACAAAAACCAAAACTAACAAAACTCAAAAATTCTTTCTAGTTAAAAAATGGGAAGTAGCCACGTATAAAAACCCCAATTTTAGCTAAGGCCCCAAACAGGGAAATAATATACTGAAGATTGAGGCAAAAGTAAAAGAAGTAAAATGTGACAACTTACAGGTCTAAAAATTACTCTCAGGGAAAAATTAATCTTAGGCGTGCTATTTTGAAAGACAGAAATAGGCATTAATTTTTCAAGATATTACAGTACTGAGAGTGGGAAATGAGCTCGCTCAATGGAGAAATCCCAGCAATAACTGTCTCAGAGTCCTTCTGCCTCTGGGAGGACCTTCCCCTCAGCTGACTAAAGGAACTAGTCTGTGCTTCACAGATTTTCAGGGAAAACACAAATGGACAACTTTGGTCAATTTTTGGCAAATTAAGCTCTTTATGCAGGCAAATGTTGACTTTTCTCATTTTTTCTCATAACACAGGCTTACAATGTCGACAAGGTACACTTAAAAACACAGGACTCTGTTGATATTTGTGTTTCTAACTGGAATACACATTTTTAGCAAAGATGACCTTTGATTTTCTAAGTAACGAAAACATCTAAAAATCTCGTCCCTTGGGGTATGTGAAATGTTCACAGAGCCCACGGCTATGCCTGGGGATTAGTGAGAGAATTTCAGGAGGCCTTTGTTTCTGAAAACAAACAGCTGATGCTGAAATTCCTGCAATTCTTCAGTGGCAATTATAGCTAGCTTTGCCTGAACATGGTTTTCTGTTAAATCACAGATGATAATTCTTTGCACATGTAATATTTTGCTTATAATCATCAATAGCTGCCACAGTGAGGCTAAAAAACCAATTTCATTAATGGATTAATTTTTTTAAGGCGTGTGTTAAAGGCATTTCCATTGTCGAAACATTGCAGAGAACTGATTCAAGCCCAAACCTTAATATTCCCAACATGCCCTCTCCCCAATATCCCTCAATAACTGCTAGCATGTATGGGGGGGGGGGCGGGGCGGGGAGAAACTAAACATGCATGTGACTTGAGAATTTTTTAAAAAGAGCAACTATACTAGTGCCTTATTAGTAAGCAATTAGTTTTTTTGGCCTACACATGCCTAAGCTTCCTATGCACACTACTGATACTAACATCTCCAGGTTTACTAAATCTGGCTGCTAGGACATGCACCAGTGTGAGCCACTATTCACTGTAGTCATTCCCCCCCTAATAGGCTAGAGATAAAGACTGATTACAGCAGAATTCCCAGATGGAGTGTTGGGATGTGTGCATCAAGTACCTTCGATCCAAGCCAGTAAGCCCAAATAACTGCAATAGCATGTTTATTCCTAGCCTCCTCCTTCAGCCGTCTCAGTTCCCTTCGCGCCTGTGATGCATGTGAAAAGGAGTTACAGAAAAGTTTAAGGCAGGAAAGGTTACTGCTGGTTCCCAATGGAGCAAGAAAAAGAAAGACACCGCTCACCACCAAATGGTAAATGCAAAAGTGTGTGCCGCCACCCCACACCAAAACGGTGGAAAGAGCAGGAGGCAGATGCGTGCTCAGTAGCTTAAGCCAGTGAAACATTTTCTGCCCCTGAAGCCGAGGCTCCGCGGTTGTACGCGATGTCACTCCCGACCCACCACTGTCCTCAGGGGCTCTGGCTTACCTGGGTCCCGTGCCAGTACGCTGCGATGGTCGTGACTGCTTCCTGACAGCGCTTTTGATGCTTCAGTTCCCGCAGGATTTTTCGAGCCTAAGGCACAGAATCACCCAAAAAAGGGAATGTTAAAGAAAGTGGAATTCACAGTGACTGGAAAAAAACACCTGAGACATAGCAGTCCCAACACTATGCTCCAGCTTAAAGGAGAGATGAAGGTGCCCAGCTCCAAACTTGCTCTGACAAGGTGGTCAAGCATGGCAGTGTAGTTCCCGCTCCAGACTGGGACAGCTGCCTCCCGTGCCCTGACATGCAACAGGAAAAATCCGACCACAGCAACGCCAGCTGGTGCACACCAGCGGTTCTCAGAATGTGGTCGGAGGATTTCCAGTGATCCTCCAAAGTCCACTGTATCTCTTCTGTTATTACGGTCTGGAATACAACCGTAGCTGTCCTTCTTATGCAAAAGAGATTTGTAAACATTTGCTAAAACAAAATGATTTAACTGATCTAAAACCAGGGGCTTCTTTCCAGCAGTTACTGGAAACTGATTTCATAGGGGCTAAGAGGACACCTGGTTTGGTAGTGGACTTTGGTTCCCGCCTCTGAAGTCTCTGACCTGTACCCTGGGACCAGGGTCAGGCAAGGTCAGGTCAGGTAATAACCTGTAGGCAGCAGTTTCATGTACTCTACATGCCTGGACTTGTATTTTGGCATCTGCCGTGGGACAACTCCCAAGCCCTTTGGTTGTCCAGGGCCCAGGCAAAGGTCAACCAATGCCACTGGACTCCTGGCCCAGGCTCTACCCTTCAAAGGGGCTCCAGGCATGGACACTACCTTGAAGTATCCCTTCTGGATCCAGACCACTGCACAAAATCTAACAGGAAAGTGGTCACAACAGGCCCCCGAGTATCTTTGACCTGCAGCAAGGGTCAGGAAACCTTTTCCATAAAGTGCCAGAAGGTAAATACTTTTGGCTTTGTGGGTTATGCAGTCAGACTCTATTATGCAGTTGGTCTCTATCACAACTACCTGACTTTGCCACTGTAGCGCTAGAGTAGCCAGACAATCTGTGGAATAAATGATGGTGGCTGACTTCCAATAAAACTTTATGTACACTGAAATCTATATTTCATATAATTTTTCACATCATGAACTCTTCTTTTGCTTTTTTTTTTTAAACAATAGTTTAAAAATATAAAAACTATTCTCAGCTTACAGGTTGTATGAAAACAGGCAGCAAGGCTAGATTTGGCCTGTGGGCCATAGTTCACTGACCCCTAAACCAAGCCCTGGCAGGAAGAACCTGAAACCAGGTCCCCCACCGTGACTGCCTCCCCAGCCTCCCACCATTAGACGCGGCCAGAACTTGGGATCTTTCAGTCGTCATGGGGCAGCCCACAGGCTGGTCACCGGGAAGTTATAGAAGTCACTGGGCTGGGGGCGCTGAAGTGCTGTCGGTCTGGAAGGACTTGCAGGTGTGACGGCAAGGGCCGTGAGACAGCCTTCTGGACTACAGCTTCTCTTACAAACATGGGGCGAGGGGATACTGAAATCACGTACAGTATTATTTCAAGGACTTCCTGCTTAGAGAACAAAGCTCTTAAAAAGAAAGCTGGTTACAAGGAAGCAACCAAGACGTAGTCACCAGGGTCCCCACTTGGCTCATAATATTTATTCTTTCCATCTGACTGTTTACAGGGGAGGCAGGAGATGGAGGAGCCCTCCCCTGCAGGGCAAGCCTGAAGACATCACCCTTTGTGAAGAACCCAAAAGCCCCACATAAATAAAGCACATTTATTTTAAACTCACCTTCCAACCCCGGATATAAGACTGAATTACCAAGGCAGAACTCTTTATCTGCTGATACCTCTTTTGTTGCTGTAGGACAAAAGGGGACAATGTTGGATATGTTGTAGTTACACATTGTAATGTGGACAGTACAAGCATTGAGAAAAGCTATTTGCCCACTTAGTGCAACTGACTTGTGACCATCCACATACTTTCTGGAAACCAATGGGCAAAGAAACCAAAATATCAAACAGTCCAGAATGATCACAGTTAATCCAAGGTATGCTTCGAGGATGCTGAATATAATAATTTCTAAATGGCTCAGGACCCAGCATTATTATCATCTGTTCTTCATATTACACTGTTACAATACAGGGCCCCCCACCCAGCAGATCCTCGGTAAATGCGCAACGAATGAACACAAACTGAGTTGAGCAACTGCTGTTGAGTGTCCTCTCTTCTCGCTGTCATCTCTCACTATGCTACTTACTGGGCCCACCTCTAACCTCCCCAGTTCCTTTTAGGTTTGCTGTTTTTACTCTGGCTCAAGGTGAGAAATTAGCTAAAAATGTAAATAAACTGATATCAATCAAATAAGTATTAAATATATTGAGCTCCTACTCTGCATAAGGCATTTTCATAAAACCTCGGGGTTCTAAACAAGTGTCTCACTCCATCCCTGCCCTCAAGGACTTGCAGGGGACACAAGCCAACAGGGCAGACAGTGCCCTGGCTCGGGTGCAGCAGGGGCTGCTTCCAGGTGGAGTGAGTTAGAGAAAACCCAGTGAGGTCCAGGCTTGGGCTCAACAAGCTCAACACACAGAGGCCTCTCTTACTCTAGGGCTGATGCCTCCGAGGGTGGAGGCTGTCAGAACACTCTCCTTCGAAAAGGGAGCTCTTACAGGACTCAGTCTGCAACATACACTGGAACGTGGGCATCTCCGATGAAAATTCACAGCACTTCACAGCACTAAAGTGATGCTGTGAACCTTTCACTTTGGGAGGGCTAGATGGCCCAGCTCCCACTCTCTGAAGTGACAGAGAGGCCTGCCAGGATTCTGGAACAGCAGAGGTCATGGAGGGTGATTTACCAATAGACGGGCAGCAGAACAAGAGGACGCCAGGGAGAAAAGCCAGAGCACCCCAAGACCCTGCACAAGTCACTTGCCTTCTCTGGGCCTCAGTTTCCTCAGCTGCCAAATGAGGAGCTGGGAAATCGCTAAGATTCCTCCCAGAGTAAAATTCCACAGATGTGTGAACAAGCCACACCTACAACATCTGACCACCTCTCCTGACATCCATGCGGTACCTTTATGTTTTCTTTTTAAATTCCTAAATGGCTTGAAAATAACTATATCTCACTTGAAAATTCATCTGTAGGAGCCATGAAATATCACAAAATATAGAAAAATAATCAGTAACTAAAAATGAGTATTCAGAAAATCTTCGAGTTATTTAGTTGAGGGAAAATAGTTTAATCACTGGCTTGAGTAACATGTAGTCAACTAATTGAGGTATCTAACTCAAATTTTGAAAGAGCTGCAACACTAGAATGAGGTTAACATTTTCTCTAAAAACTGGGCTATTATTTGTTTCCATTCAAGTTAATATTGCTCATAACTCCTACCATTGTGAGTTAATGACATATGGAGACGTTTTTTCATCTGTTGATAAAAGGCTCTATACTGGGAGGGAGAGTACAAATACTTTGCATTGCCTGTTCCTTCTCGACCTTCTGATAAAATTGCTCCCCAACCCCCCCCCCGAAGGTCTTCCTCCACCATCCTATCTGAAGTTATAGCCTGTCTCCCTATCATTCTTTTTAAAATTATTTTATTATTTTCATTTTTAAAACTGTTTTTCCTTTTTTTTTTCTTCCTCTCTCTATACTCTGTCACCCGGCCTGAAGTACAGTGGCACAATCATAGCTCACTGTAACCTCCAACGCCTGAGCTCAAGCGATCCTCCTGCCTCAGCCTCCCAAGTAGCTGGGACTATAGGGATACGCCACCATGCCTAGCTAATTTTTTTTTTTTTTTGGTAGAGATGAGGTCTTGCTATGTAGCCTAGGCTGGGGATTTTCTTAATGACCTCAAAATAAGAAATGATAAAAAGGGCTCCTTAAGGATTATTTGTTGGTCTTCCTTCTCTCAGGCAAATAGAAAACAGAGCATCATGAATCCACAGCAGAATAAAGGAGCACTGCTATGTGCACAGACGAGAATCCATCGCCACCAGGCTGAGTGACAACAGCCCTCTGTGCCTTTACAGAACACATATGAATGACTATCATTCATGTGGCTGGACAGGTTCATACTTTAAGACTTATACTGCTGGTTATACTCTTTTAACTAGAGTAATTTTAAAGATACTCTTTGAAAGACAAAGCCAATTTTCTTTAGCTTAATGATTTAAGTACCTCATTAATTTCTAAAGCTTGGAAATACTACACTAAACTGTATTATGTGAGAATAGGTCAGCATAAATTATTCTTGATTATGTATTGCCTTATAGCAAAACAACTCAATGGCTGAGAAAAAGGAAGCATATGATTACAAAAAAAAGACCTGAGTGCAAATTTAATTCATATGCCAACTCACTGTGCAGTAAAAAAAAAGCACAGAATGAAAAACTCTGGAAGCAGTATTCTTATCACTAAAATGCATTCCGTGAGAACACGACTGAGTTCAAGCTAGCCTAGAGGCACACCTTCGGGCTTCTCTCAAACCTGTGGTATGCCTCTAACAAAACATCTACCACCAAGCTAAGGAGGAAATTCCGGAAAGAAATTCCACATTAATGAACATACTATATTATTGAATCTTTTCCCATAGATAATATGGCCAGATACTTGAGGGCTAAAGAGAATCTAATCCTTTAACCAGAATCAGAATTCTACTAAAACATGGCATTAGCTTTCTGGATTTAAAGCCATTTTCAATACTGTTACTATAAATGGAGAACAGTCAACTGTTCTGGAAAATGGACCCAATCATAGTCAAAAGGTTAAATGACATTGTCCCTTCCAATCTGATGACCAAATTGAAGATGCAGATTTCCCACTATATATATTTAGATCAGTGGAAGGCAATGTGGTATCGCAAACTTGAGCTCTGAAAGTGTCTTGGATTCAAATCCCAGCTCTGCCACTTATTGCAGTGTGGCCATAGGGGACAAGTTACTTAACAGCTCAGTACCTTAGTTTTCTCATCTTTACAAATGGAACCATAAGAGCATCCATCTATCTCATGAGGTTGTTGGGAGAATTAAATATGTCAAAATTACGTATGTATTAAGTACATAACAAATGCTGGCAAATTAGCATCGTTATTACAAATTAAAAATGACCGGGGACTCCTACCGCGTATCTCCTGTACCAAGCAGCAATCACGATCTGGCTTTTCTTCATTAGCAGGAAGTGTGTGCGGCATTTCCACCCCCGATAAATCTTCTGAATGAGCGTGGCCAAGTCCTCGAGCCTTTGCTTCCTCAAATCTTCTAATTTGAAAAGCTAGTAAGAAATGACAGATGGATTTATCAATAATCCCCAAAACTTTACAGCATAGGAATTCTCATGAAGTAAAATGCCATAATGTTGGAGTCAACCACAGTGAGAAAAAAAAAAATGGAATAATCATATTAATTACACAAGAGATGGATAACAGCCCATGAGAAAATGATTTTGATGAATTCATGAAAAATGCACAATTTTTATTCCAGTGATTCAGAATGTATGACAAATCAGAGAGAGGCTGAAGAAAGCTTAAGTCTGTCTTCACACTATCTATGAGGATGCAAATTACTAATGGATAGCAGATGCTGGCAAAATTTCTCTCTTAAACAATTTAAATATTAATATGTTCCCAAATCTCTAAATTTCCAAATTACCAATCAACTGCTTTGCTAATATACTTCATGCTCATCTATTCATTTATATAAAGGTTCCCTTAGGGTTCCATGAGGTAGAATTTTATTTTATTTTTTGGGGGACAGGGTCTTGTTGTGTCGCCCAGGCTGGAATACAGTAGCACAATCATAGCTTGCTGTAGCCTTGAACTCCTGGGATCAAGTGATCCGCCCACTTCAACCTCCCAAGTACCTGAGACTATAGGCACACACTGCCACATCCAACTAATTTATTTTTATTTTTATTTTTATTTTTTGTAGAGACAGGGTCTCATTATGTTCCCAGGCTGGTCTTGAACTCCTGGCCTCAAATGATCCTCCTGCCTTAGCCTCCCAAAGTGCTGGGATTACAGGTGTGAGCTACCGTGCCTGGCCTTAGAGGTAAAATTTTAAAAGTGTTCTTTTTAACTTTAAAAAAACTTTCATTTGAGTGCCTTCATGTATCTCTAAATAATAGGGCTACAGTTCCTAAAATTATTACATAATTTAGATATTACAAATATAGACTGAATTTTCCCCTAGTTGCTATGAATTCGGGAGGTTTTATTGTTGTAGTAACATTTTCTTTATAATTTCTTAAGTGTTGTACAATCTATCAGACCAAAGACTGACAATTCATAAAAATTACATGTTTTTCCACTATCCCGTATTTGCTCCATCCTCTTGGACATTTGCAGATGAACACAAGACTATGGCATTTGTGGCAGCACCTCGGGTAATGTTATAAAATTAAATATCTTTTAAGAACTTGCCTATATGATTCTAACTTAAGTTCCGAGTGTGAAAGTTTTGGTTACGTACTGTTCTTGGGTTTCGGATGAATATCTTTGATCTACCAAAGGAGTATTCTTCAACAGGAATCTCTAATTCATTAAACAGGACCTCCACACCAGACCTTAAAAAAAATTAACAAAATAAAAACAGTTTTCTGAGTTACAAAAATAGTTTTATCTTAGCTTACATCAGGATATCAGGTTCTCCGTGTTATAAAAAAAAAATAGCTTTGTTTTCAAGTATAACTGCTTTTTCAGTAATCATCCTTCTATCAAAGAATTTTCAAAACTGAATTCCATAAATTAAACCAAATCTGGTAAACACTAAAAAGGTAAATTTGGGTTCAGAACTATGTATTTCAAGAAAATATGGTATTAAAGCCAATTTCTTGATTGCATTAGTAGAGACAATATCACTTTTATCAGAGAGACCCATAATGATGTACCAAACAGGGCCAGAAGGGTGTGGAAGAAACTCAGAACCCACTGAGTTAATTCTTGAAAACATTTTAGACATTGTTCCTGCCCCTCACGTGTGCTAAGCGCCAGCCCAGTGGGATGCAAAAGAACGTCAGCTGTACGTGGTGAGAGCGAGGCCTGGACTTGGCTCTGACCTGCACACCCTGGACCCTGGCCTTCCAAAACTAAACCTCGCTCCACCACCTGCGGACTAGGTGCCAGGCAGGGAATAAGTATATGTTCCGTAGTATGGTACACGTTTCCCATAATACCCTGGAAATTAACAGTGGGAAATGAAAAAGTACCCAGATCCAACATTATTAGGCATTAGAGACCACACTACATGCCTGGAGTTTCTACATCTTCTTATAATGCAGAACGAGTGTCTTAATACTGTTGATGTTCCCGTGAAAGGCTGGGTCCACTGAGCATGTGGAGGCAACACAAGCACAGTGAAATGAAAATTCTAAGTTCCTGCCCAGGCCCATGAAACATGCGTGTTAGCCCTCCTGAAGTGTTCTGGAGAGAGCTTCCACAGCCCGCAGAGAGCAGAAGAAAGGTCACACTGCCCAGGCAAGATTGATTTCGCTCCTGCGGCGGCTGCCTGGCAGCACGAACTTCTCTCTGCACGCGGAGAGCTCACAGGGCATGGGGACGCTCCTCGGATGGGCCTGCAGCGTCCAGCTCTGTGTCTGGGCCTGAATGGGTCAGAGCGATTCAGGGCAGACCAGCTGAAAGCCATATGTATGGCCCGTTCTCAATGCAGCTTTCCTAGCAACAGCGCTGACCCTGAATCCCATCTGCTCCTGTCACCCAGTTCTCAGCTAGTGCAGACCTGGGCGAAGAGTGAGACCGTCACCCGCACCCACTGACTCTCTCTGGGGGAAAATGCCTCATGGGAACAGTGGCAAGCTGAGAATGGTAATCCTGTGCGTCTAACTTTGCCCTTCTATGATTCTACACAAATATATATATCTCAATTAAAAATCGCCTCCTACAAACTTACCATGGGCATATTTTAACGATTATATTGACATACAAGTTCCAAGTGTGGATTCCGTAAGTCCTATTTTGACATTAAGAAAATCGAGACCTTGATAATTAGTCAAGAATTAGCACAAAATGGTACTGTCATAGAAAAGGGTCCAAAACAGAGGTCACACTCAATTTTTCACAGAATTCTGGTTTACCTAACAGCATGTGGGGAAAATAAATGTTATTTTATACTTTAAATATTCACTAGTAAGTACGGCCAATGGATTTCTTACCTTGCTGGTCCTCTCCAGTGGGGCCACGTTTGCTTACAAAGCATTTTGTAGCGTTCCAGGCAAGGCTCGTAGGCCTGCCTGAAGGCATAGCCGGCCCTCCGCACTCGGACATTCTCCAAAAGGCCCAGGTACCTGATCTGATGACATACCAGGGCCTCGGTGAAGATGTGTGCTGCTTTTTTATCATTTGGTTTGATACACCTAAGAGATTACAAAGATTTTAGGTTTTAAACTCTGCCTCTTAAGGATTTAACTGTTTATATTTTACAAAGTATTACATATGATTGTTTCATAGTAAAATAATTTGTTATTCTTGGGAAACCTAGTCATTTCTTTTGAAATGATTTCAAATCATTTTACGACAACTTAAAAAGAAACACAATACTGCATATACAGCAGTTAAAAAAAGAATAAACTACTACTATAGGTGACAACAACATGTATGAGAATCACTAATATTTTTTTGAGTGAAAAAAGTGATAAAAGAGTACATGTGTGATTCCATTTATATGAAGTTCAAGCAAAGCTAATCCGGGGTTAGAAATCAGTATTGCTGTGCCCTCTGGGGAGAGGCAGTGGTGGGGACAGACACGGAAGGGCACGAGGGAACCTTCTGGGATGATGGAAATGTTTCACAGCTTGGTCAGGATGGGGTAACACAAGTGCATACCTATGTCAAAATTCAACAAGCTGCACGTTTAAGATTCATGCACTTCACTATATATATATATATATAAAATACTTCAATAAAAAGATAAAAATCGTTGTTGCCTCCTTCTGTCTGTTCTTTTTTAACCAGGACACTTTGCTGCCCAGGGAAGACTACATTTCCCAGCCTCCTTTGCAAGTAGGTGTGGTCATGCCAGCAAATTCGGACCACTACTAGGATCAGAAGGGAAGTAACATCTGTAGATTCTGGTCTGTGTCCTTAAAGGAAAAGATGGGCTCTCCCCTTGGCTTGTTTAGTTTACTGCTGGCTGCAAATGTTGACATGGTGGACAGCCATCTTTGACCATGCAGATGAAGAAAACACCTGAGAAATGGCAGAGCCACAGAATAAAAGAAGCTGTCCTATTAGCTCTGGAGTCCTTACATTTGGATGTAAGAAATAAATGTCAATCTTGTTTAAGTCATTGTTGGTTTTGGATCATATTACAGCAATCCCTGTGTCCTAACTAATACAACGGTTAAACATTTATGATTATGGCTGCCTACCTACAAGGGTCAAATAAATTACACACATGGACGCACACACTATATTGACAATTATATCTTATCTATTAATAGTGTGGCTTTGGTGTCATGCTTCTTGTTTTACCATTTATAAAAACAATGTCCACACTTTGGCTTAAATAAAGATAGACAAGTAGATCAATGGAACAGCCTAGTGAGTTCAGACCCCTACACATACATTCAACTGATACTAAAGGCACCAAAGCAAATAAATGAAAAAATAGATTATTTTCTTTTCAATATATGGTGGCAGAGCAACAGGATATCTATATGCAGGAAAAATAGACCTAAATATGAAATCTGAGATTACAAAGCTCTAGAAGAAAATATATGATAATATATTCACAACCTTGGGGTCTATTAATTAACATTTCTTAGAGAAGACATAAAAACTATGAAAATGGAGGGAAATAAAGGAACTTTCAGAGGTGATAGAAATGTTTTGTCTTGACCTGGGTGGTGGGTTCCCAAAAAGTGTATATAATGGTTAAAAAATTAATTGAACTATTCACCTAAGATTTGTGCATATCACTTCATGTAAATGATACCTCAATAAAATATAGTAAAATCCAAAAAAAAATTCAACCAATTGAGATAGCAAAAGTAACTAATAACAGAAAGTTTCCTCCTTTCCTCTTTCTGTTGTAAGTACATCAGGCATCCTCTGCTTGGGCTACACTCAGATTTAGGCAAACGAGAACATGATATTCCTTCGTAGCACTCTCACGTTTGAACTGTCAAAGAATTTTATATGCCAGAAATACCTAATATAGTTTGGGTTCTTGGTCTGTAGGTTTTTCATCAGAGTGGCCACGGATGCCTTGAACTGAGAGCCCGCAGTCGGAGGTCTTTTCAGGTTGATCTTGGTGGGATTCCCTTCAGGGAACAAAGACTTGATGAGGCCGTGGCTGGCCTTCCACATAGCCTGGGACAAGTCTCTATAGAGGAGGTCGTTGTTTTTGTCAACAAATCCTTCCACCTGGTACAGCACCTATGAGCAGCACACAGAACTCAACACTGGCACACCGCACGCTGTAATGTCAAACAACTGTTAAAAATATTCCAAGACTATTCACATTGCAGCCTCTTCCTTCACTACCAAAAAGTCCCCGACACATTAGTCACACTCTCTATCGAATTCACCTCCAAGTTTAAATTCCATCTGTCTAAATCACAGAAGAGATCAAAATAAATTCTATTACCATTCAGGATTTGCAAGAATAAACTCCAAAAATGTTATCATAACATTTTCAAAGGATTTTGGATTTTTTTGGTGTCTGAACATATTTTGAGGTTTTACTTTTATTTTTTAGTTCTCATGTGCCAATTCTAGTCTGTTTAAAAGCAGACAGGGGAAAACAGAAATAACACTAACATTTTCATAGACATCCCGAAGCAGCAGAAAAACATCACAAATGTATCTTCTAATAATCTCGGCTAATTAAAGAAAGAAGTACCAAGCTTTAATATTTTGAAATTAAAGGTAATTCAGATAATACATACTTAATTTTTATAAATACATAATTAAAATTTTTTCCCTTTGAAGTTTGCAATCTTGTAAGAAAGGAAGTATTAACTATAATCAATATTTTAGGATTCTAAAAATTAATCTATTATCGAGATTGTTTTTAACATTTTCTTTATATATTAGATGACGTGAAATTAATTCCCACAAATAGGAACCATGTAAGTGCTTTCTTAAAAAAGTATTATTTCCCCTAGTGTCATTTCAAAATTTCAGTCTAAGAATTCCTTATTTTTGCTAAGTGGCTTACGCATTTAAAACCTTATTGTAAGTCTTTAGTGACATCTAATTTTTACTGGCAAATCTCCTTTAATAGTGTTAAGAGATATTTTTTATAGGATAGCATATAGCTTGAAAATAATAAAATCGATTTTTAAAAATATATTGGGACTCTCTGTTAAGTTCACTGGCTTTGCTTTCAGTTCTCCACATTAATGAGCTTTTGCTCCCCATGGCCCAGATTCTATTTCTATTGAACACTTATTGAGTCAACTATGTCAGCAGGTCGATTTGTCCTTGCCAGTCAACAGTGCTTACTGAGAACGCCCATCTCTCGGGCACCGCCTCCTCGCAGGAAGGGCTCAGCAGGCCTGGCTCTGGCCTGGTTCTCACGGCCGCCCCATACCTTGCCAGCATAATGCTGGATTCGGAAGCAGCTGTGAGGCAGCGTCGTGTCGTTGAGGAACCGAGAGCACTTGCTCATCCTGCTCTCGAAGTGCTGGTGGGTAGCGCAGACCTGGTTCAGCTTTTCCAGGAAGGTCTCATCAGTGACCGTGCCAGGCCTCAGGCACTCTTCGTCCAGCATGGCCAGGATTCCGTTTGTGTTCTGGGAGAAAGGAAATAAAAAAAGTCTCCTTCCTTCCTCACTGTATTGTTTTCATAATTATTCCTAATTACACCATCAAACACAATTAACTTCGTCATAAGAAAATTCTGCTCAGTTACAATGAAAAGCAGGGAATCAAAAACAAATAACAAAAGCCACAGGAAGTAGCTTTTTTCCAAAGTGTCCCCAGGTGTGTGTGTGGTGGGGGCAAGGAATGTGTGTGTCTCAGTCTCTCCCCATCCACAGAACAGGACGTGGGAGTGACCTCAGCCACCTTAGCCAGCTGATGACTGAAATTCATACTACTATAAAAAGACAAGTTAGGCTGCAAAGATTCAAAAACAAATCTAAAAGCCAGAAACTAATGTGGCAATACAGCCTCCATAACGCTGCAAATCACAAAGCGGTCATCCTAAGTCCATTATTTGAGTCACAGCTGAAGAAGGAAATTGGTTTTGTTTCCAAATTCTTCATGTGTTCAAAATAAAGTTTATTTTCTAGTGAAAGAAAGCTGTGATTTGGAGTGCTGCTTTTAATGATCCTTGCAATCAAACTGTTTCCAAGAATACTTCTTTAGAATAACATGCCTGTTCTACACGGAAAAACATAAATGAAAATTTTTGTTGCACGTTCAGACCCTGTGATCGTATTTATTCCAAGAGTAGTCAGCCCTAAACTGAATCAGAAATCAGGAAGCTTTTACTTCACTAAATAAAGGCTGAGGTTCCTTGGATTGCCCCTACAGGCTCACAAGTCTTAATTCCAAAAACAATCCACTCCACTGACCATCGACCCCACCCACTTCCACCAAGGCCAAATCCCCTGTTCCTCTCCCCTTTTGCTCACAAGGCCATGACATCCTCTGACCAGCACTCACTTATCCCACACAAAACCCAGGGGAAGTGTGGACTCTCAGGAATCAAGTGTGTTCATAACATCCCCAGAATAAACTTTATTGTTTAATGATGGTGGAAGGAAACATTTCCTTTATGTACCCAGGCTCCTATGTGAACATGAGTTTCTTCAATCATATATGCAAGGGGGTTTTTGGCTGAGATAATCTAGTTGAATTAAGTATATTACCACTGTTCTTTCCCCGCCTCCTCTTCTTAAGGGAGAATAATTAAGTGCAATGTTATATTTATAAAGGAAAACATACTAGTCAAGAATTCTGAAAATTAAAGTTCCCACAGCAAATTATCTTCTTCATAAAATTTACCAGGAAAATTTCTCAGGAAATCCACTGATTTTCTGGATTTTAGACTAGAGTTTTAAATTGCTTATGTGGAATATTAGCATTCCCATTCCAACACTGTTCAGATTTTCCAAAACAAAGTTTAATTTTTATTGAAAAATAGTGATGATTTAGAATATTGCTTTTAATGTTCAATTTATTCAAAGATGCAACTTTTAGGAGTATCTTGCGTATTGAAGATAAAAGATAATGGCTAATTACGTCATTTCCAAAAGGGCTTGTTAAAGATGAAAAGAAAATGGTCTGCTATATATTGAAGGCCTGTGATGGTATTCCTGAAACAGCACTCCCCTACCACTGACTGCTAAAAAGACTATAGGATAATGAAGTTTACACATTGTCTCAAATTACTTTATCAAAGTCAAAAGTACTAGTAATCCTATGCGTAACAACAGTTTCCTGGTTTTCACACACCAATCAGTCTTCCTACAATTAATTCATTTATGATAAACTACAGAATACAATCTAAAAACAAAAATCTTGGATGCAGAAAGCTTACTAAAAATTATCCAATAATTTTTCATACTTTTAAGTTTTTTCACATACACACACATGGATTTGGGTCATCTGAAAAATTCCAGGGTCCTTGGCCACCTGCAGTCACACATGCAACACTCTCTGCAACATTCTCAGAACCAGTGCTAGATCTGTACCTGAGCCACTTCTGGGGTCCCACTTAATTCAGCTCTAGAGATTGTCCCTTTGTCCCTTTTTATCTTAATGTAGACAGTATGTTAAGAGGTCAGTAGTGTTTTAAAAATGAAATGGATATTTTGGTTTGGCAAAACACTGGGTGGCTGCTCAGAGCCTACTCTGACCAAGTACCCACATTCCCACATTCCCAGGAGCCAGGGATTGGACCTGGCTCCAACCACACAAAAAAGGCTGGTGCATTTAAGGGCCTGGTGTCTGAAGGTCATAAAAGGGCTCTGTAATATGACAACAGGATGGTCTTGGGGGACCCTGGCTAAGTATCAAAGTGTCCAGCTGTTTATATATGTGTTCAAAAACTATGTGTGATCTCTTAGGGCTACAATAAAGTCTCCAGAACTCTGTAGTCCCTTAAAAAAAAAGTGTAAAAGAGTGATAATACTAATGCTTAAAATCGAAGGCAGTGAGAACGTTTATAATTAGTGAATTATATTACTAAAAAAACATTCTTTAGAAAACTATACCTAAGTACTCACATTTTCTATTAGGTCACAAATGATAGCATTATTGAAGTAGTCAATGTGAGTCCACTCTATGTCCTAAAAAATAAAACAGAACAAAATCAAATCCCATATGACAAAGCTACAACACTACCATCCATAAAACAGACTTTGCCCATCTTACCATATTTCACTTCTTCTCTGAATTTATTTCCTTTATAGAATTGATGCCGCAAATGTCATACTCAGTTTCCGAAACTTTCTTAATGCAGCAACCCACTGCTGACATAAACTGATTGAAGCGCACGCCCTTGACCTATTCTGAAACTGTCTCCCATTCCACTCTCCCATCTGTAGCAATTTCCCATGCACTTCGCTGGCCCTGGGCCAAATATTTACTCAACAGGCCCTTGGGTCAATATTACTCTGTGTATATTTACAGTGTTTATAAGGAAATAAGTTAGAACTTGATCCCAAGAATTTAAGGCCCAGATTTTTCTGTTCTTAATTTGTAATCACAAGGAAAAAATTAATTTTAGAGTCAACCTTATGTTGTAGGGAAGTTAACTATTTCAAGTATAAAAAAAAGCCCTGTGTCAAGACAAAGTATTAATATGTTCAACATGAGGAAAGACACGAAAACCTATCCACTGGTTCTAATGCTAGCTACAAAGCCAAATCTGTAGGGCCAAATGTAATCATTCTGTGTCTGCTTACACTTTGTCTGTAAGTATAAACATTTATTTTTCTTCTAAGGGGAGAGAATTTAATTCATACAGCAATCTAGGAATCTTCCTATATACTCTTAGAAGTGTTTTAGACAATCTGTACAAACTGTTTTAAGTTACACATCAAAGTTTGGGCATTCTCTATGATGAAAAGACAGGAAGAGAATGAATCTTGCTTTTAGGATATTTGCGTTACCAAAAAGTACCAGACAAGTATAAAACATTTCTAAAACATCGAGCATTCTAAAATCAAGATGAAATATTTATGATTTAGCTTTAGAGTAAATGGGTTGTTTTACTAAGTCACTGGGGATAATAATCACATTAGAAAAATCTATATTGAGAAACAAAAGAAAAGAGGATTCTGTGTCCTTAACAGCTTAAAATGACATTAAAGAAAATGGGCAATATCATTACTAAAATATTAAAGAAATAAATGAAAAGGAAACAAAAATATAGACCATAAAATAATTCTTCCCTTTTACTTTTTTTTAAATAAATAATTTTATACCTGGAAAAAGACTGGCTATTTAAAAAATGAAAGGGTGAAAACCAGGTAAGGAATGTTTTAAAAATGCAAGGACTTTGCAAACATTACTTCCGGTTATTTTTGAATTACATTAAATGAGATAATTTATACAACGCACTTAATACAACACCTCATATGTAGGAAGCATGCAACAAGTGTTACCTATTTTATTATAAATTTTGAAAAGTAATGCTTTTGATTGAGATTGAGCAAAGTCTCGAAATATTTTCACATCTCCTTACGGTGAGACTATTTCTGGTATACAGTTCTTTAAGTTTTGGCAAATGCATAGTATCATGTAACCACCACCACAATCAGTCCCCGAAATTCCCTTGTGCTGTCCTTTGCAGTTATAAGCCTTCCACAACTGCTATCTTGGACTATTTATTTTATTTTTTATTTTTTTGAGACAGGGTCTCACTATGTTGCCCAGGGTGGTCTTGAATTTCTGGGTTCAAGCAATCCTCCCATCCCAGCCTCCCAAGTAGCTGGGATTATAGCCTTGCCTCACTGCACCTGGCTTCAGACTATTTTCTTAACACACTGTTATTTTTCATCATTGTGTTGGAATCCAATGAGATTAGAGGCTGCCAACTGATATTTATTGAGCACCTACTATGTGCTAGGCATCATTCTGGGCACCAGTGGCACAGTAAAAAAGAAAATCCCACTTAGCTTAGATGTCATACCAAACATATTTTAAAAAACCACAATCTGACTAAACTTAGATAAACCTGATTCCAGGGTCATATTTAGACCATCTTCTCAATCTGGAATTTATGAGTAACAAAGGACCAACATTTTGAAAAAGCATTTCCACATTACCTCCCGTATATACTCCTCTTGTTCTTCTTTAAGGGTAAGTTCAATGAAGATCTGTTGCAGCTTCTCATTACAATAATTAATAATGAACTGCTCAAAGCTGTTGTCCTGTACGAAGAAAATGAAAAAAGCCTTATAAACCATGTCGCTAGTTCTCCCATAACAATGACACTCAGACATCTCAATCCATGAGAAATGCCACACACGGTCTTTCAGATTTAACTGCGGCCCAGCACACGGCTCCTAGGACAGACGCTTGCCCATTGCAGCACTCGAGGAATGCTTCACAAGAAAGTGAATGAATGAAGTATACACAAATGATGCAGTATTTGAAGCATGAAGATTTTTAGTCGATGGAGAAACACTCCACACATGTTTAAAAAATAATTTCCCTGAAGGATCAGCAAAGACACAGTGATATATACAATTTCTGTCACCAAGTCCTCAATCTTCCATTCTCAGGTGAAACTTTAGAGCTCGAGAAAGTCCTTCTGACCTGACCTCTTACCCCCACCCACCCTGCTGCCAGGGTCAGATCCCCAACTCTGACTCTTATGCCCTGGCCCTTTTTATAAAACATGTTCGATGAACACGTGTGTATGTAAGTGTACACGTGTTGATTAGTTCCATACTCATCTGCCTCACTGGGCTGCACATTCCTTAAGGGCAAGGCGACCACACTCTCTTGTTCACTGTATTCCTCGGCCTCACATAGCACCTCACACCTAGCAAGTACTCAATATGAACTGGGTGAACAAATGAAGAATGAAGTTCCTACCAAATAGAGACCCAAGGGAATTAAACCATCAAAATCATCTCCCTAGCTAGAAACAGTCTCTCTCTTCTCAGAAGACCCAACACACTTGATCACTCTTATGTGTCTCAGCAGTTTCTCCCGCATATTAGAGTTATCTCTTATGAATTCTCTGAGGGAAGCTCCAGCCTAAATCATTTCTGAACAATCCACAGGGCTCAGTGTATTGCTGTACATATTGAGTGTACAAAGCACATGTCTGTTGGGTGAATACATTTCACCAAGAACCACACCTTCCAGGAAGAGGTAGATCTGGCACTAAAACTTGTTATTTTCACCTCTGTCTCTCCCCTTTACCAAGTGGAGCAAGGAACAGTAAGATTCTTCTCCCACTGAAGTGGCCCAGCCTGGTCTAATGAGCAAGAAGGGTCCACATGCAATGGTGTAGCTGAAGCTCACCGCTCCTTGCAGATCTGCAGAGCAACAGGCCTCCAGATCTCTCCATAAAGGACAAAAGGGAAGAAGTCACAGAGCTTTATGAAAGTTGATCTTTTAAAATCAACTTTGGTCCTACCCGGGAAAATTTTTAAATGATACTTATGATGCAACATCTGACCACATTTTCCCCTGGGAGTCAGCTAAGGATTTCTAATCACCAGTGATGAACTGATCAGCGCAAGTTTTTAACTCTAAACTGTAAGTGCCACATGTGAATACACTATCACTGACTTACTTGTTAATGCTAAATCTAGTCCCGGATAAAAGTTTATTCTTTTTTTTTTAAATCCTGAAGGTTCCTACTAAAGGGCAAACATTTATTTTCAATATTTTCAACAAATACAGTCTCAGACACAAAGGGTCTTCCTCAGTATTCATTTTCACAGAAATTTTTTAAAACCCTGTGCTCAAATCCTCAGAGCTAACAATTGTGGTTAGAAACTGAAGTCGGTCTGGCATAGATGCCTTATTATAATTAGCATAAAGACATTTCATATGTGAGAAAATCTAGTTTTTTAGTTTGGTAAAACATGTCCTTATATAATGCAACTACCACAATGAAAAACTTATAAACAAAATTAAACTTTTAATGGCTTACAAGAGCAGATCTTTGGTTTGTTTTAGAAAACAAACTCATGGAGTAAACCTTTTCTGTTATTTGGCAAGTCTGTGCCCATGAAGCGATTTCAACCCAATCACGCTAAATCATCAAGCGGCAATTAATGAGGAGAAGGAAGGGGAAAGCAACTAGTGTCCTCAGACACACTGGTGTCTATGAACAGCTTGAAGTACACTTCTAAAACAGGACTATGAAACACACAAGCAGATTAGAAACCAGAGGCAAAGCTTCACAATTATAACACGACTTACGGAATAAGTCAAAGTTAAATTAAATATGTCTTTAACCTTTAGAAATTCCTGTATGAATTCTGTATTTCATATCCACACAGTTAATCAACAACCATTTACTGCAAAACTCACACAGCTAGAGAAGCTATTAACACAGGAGCATGCAACAGACCGGCACTGCAAACAGTTCATACTTACTGCATTCTGGCGCAAAAAGGGACAGATTACACGAAATGCAGTCAGTTCTTAATTAGCAATGAACTTCTAAAAGTAAACACTTATTGAGAGTTATTCATTGTCACAAATGACAGCTTTTACCATTCAAGCTATAGTTTTAATTGGCATAAAACTTTAGATCAAGACACATGTCCAAAAAAAAGAAAAAAAAGACACATGTCCAATCAATTCAAAAGACAGGACCACAATACCTACATGTGCTATCTCAATTGTGGTTCTGCTAGGGAAGAGCTATCCGGGACAAAAATGCTTTGACTGAAATAATGATAAATCATATAACTGACTGAAGCTTTAAGGCTTCAGAATCTAATGCTTCTAATTCTAAATTATCAGGAAAAAGAAAATGTACATGACATTTATCCAAGGCCAACATCCACCGAAAGAGTCAGTGGCAGGCCAGCTGCGGTGGCTCACACCTGTAATCCTAGCACTTTGAAAGGCCGAGGTGGGAGGATCGCTTGAGGCCAGGAGTTCAAGACCAGCCTGAGCAAGAATGAGACC
>RJWJ010021351.1:0-28021 GCA_004363605.1 Indri indri
CTCCCTCATCCGAGCCCCAGCGGCCTTCTGCTCTGTCCTGCACATTCCATGGAGGAAAAGGATCCAACTTTGACCACCTGGGACTCCTTCCTCACAGGTGGCCCCTTCTCTTGGGCATGGCTCTGTCTGAGTTAGACCCTCCCCAATGGACACTTGTTTGCCACTGGAGGTAGAAGTGACCTGCTAAATGGACAAGTGAAACTCCTATTTATCCTTCGATCTCAGACCAAACATCACTTCCTCAGGGAAGCCCTCCCTGACCCATCCCTGGACTCTCACTTGTCCCTCAGAGAACTCAATACAACTTACAACCAAATATAAAAATAGTGTTGTTCAGTGTTCTACACGTCTCCCCCGGGAGGCCGTGCACTCCAAGAAACAAGGACTGTGTTTACCGTGTTTGCCCAAGAATCCCCGGCACTCACACGTGGTAGGAATGCAGTAAATACGTATGGAATGAATGGTGAAAAACCGTTGCGCACAGAGCTGGGGCTCCTTCTCCAGGCTCCCACAGTCCCCTGGACACAGCTTCCTACCTCCCCTCTCGCACTGCGCCCTACACCTCCACTGCACGGTCTCGAGCTCACAGCACAAGAGCTGTGCTCAGAATTTTAGAGTAAGAGATTTTATACATATAATTTTTTAAACCTATATATTTAATTTATCTTGCTGAATAGGAAGATGTGGCAATATTGGGCCCCATCCCCACCTGGCGACAATCAGGTAGAGCTGAGCAGCAGCCCTCTAGATGGGGACCCAGTCTCCAGGTTGCTCAAGGGCTCCCAACTCCCTGCTCACATCAAATCGCCAGACCCACTTCGCTCATCTCCGCCACCTGCCTGGTCACGGAAGGCACCTGGGCTTTTGCCCCCTGCTCCGTTTCCATAACCCTGCCCTCCCCACCCCGCCCTGTGAGTGTCCCCTGCATGGGGCCTGCCCAGAGCAGGTGCACCGTAAGTGTTGGCTGAACGAGTGAATAAAAGCCAGAGAAAAAAGGAGCTCCAGGCAGTGGCGAGAGCAAGTGGGGTAAACCTGCGCGGTAAGGGAAGAGAAAGCCTTCCCTAGGGAATGGGAGCACCGGATTAGACGCTTTTTAGGGATTAGTTAAGAAAAGATAATTGAGTGTACCAAACACTTTGTATTCTGTCTCATTAGCTGCTGTGATGCTTGCCATGCTTAAAAGTTGGGGGTGGTAAGTAGGTTAATCTCATTGAACTGGTGTAATAAATAGAAATCCATTTTTAAACGTCTCCCAAGCATGGAAATCCTCTGCTGTGTCCTGGCTCCGGCCGGCGGCCTGGGACCCTACTGCCACCTGGTGAGAGTGGGTGTATATTGCAGGAAGAGTGCTCTAAAAGGCAACCGCTGCTGGGGAAAGCACAGAAATTGTCACCATCCTGGACCCTCCCCAGGCAGAAACCACCCTGACAAAGGGAAGGCACCGAGGAGGGCAGAAATGACTGGTTTAGAGGAGAAATTAAATTCAGTGCAACTCAAAACACAATTACTGAGTATGTGAGGTACCTGGGCTGAGAGCATCCAACCTTCTGGGAGCGTCTACCTGTAGTCAAGACAGACACACATAACTCACTCTAACGCGAGGGAGACGGAGGCCCGAGTCCAGAACTGCCGGATCCTTCTGCGTATGGGTGCTTCTGCTCAGCTTGAGCTCACAGTCAAGAGCTGGCAAATACAGACCAGGCACCACGTAAAGTGATTTTTATACATTTTTCTCTTCTCCAGTAAATCTTCACAGGAAGCTTTCAGAGTCTTGTTACTATCCCATTCTGAAGATGAGGAAACTGAGGCTCAAAGAGGTGACACCCTGTGCCCACGGTCAAAGAGCCGCCCTGAGCGGCAGAGAAAGGACTCAGACGTGGCTTCAGTCTTGCTGACTCCAGACCCTTCGCTGTTTCTTTACAGCTTCCCACCTGCTGTGAACCCACAGTGACCCGCTTTGGGATTCCAGAGCCAACTTGAAATCAGTATCTCCAGCTCCTGGAATCTCAGCAGGTCTCTGGAAGGACTGGATAGACACAAAGAAGAGGAATAGAACTGCCTGCTGCCTACCTTGGTTCTCCACCTTCCTGTTCCTGCCCTGCAGCCTTGATTCTACGATGTCCTCACCCTCCCGGGGCTCTTGTGGGCCCTGCCTGTCCCACAGGAGGCTGGCTCTGTCCCGAACCCTCAGTCATCGCCACACCAAGTTCACAGCCCATCTGGCAGCGCGGACCCTTGTTTGCTGATTGGCAAGTTCCCAGTATGGGCTTGTCCTCCCCGGAGAGAAATACAAAACCATAATTGTCCCCAGATTGGCTTGTGTTCTTTGTGGAAAGAAACAATACACAGCCTTTGTGTGCAAAAGAAAAAATTACTGAAACAAAAAAAAAAAAAATTCCAGTTCACACTCTTTTGAATTGAGACAAATAAGTAAACACTATTTCCCAAATCTATGTTCACTGGGAAGACTCCTTTTATTATATTTATGCAAAAACATGAGCCAAATCTCATCCTACGCCGATATAAGACACATTCGATGATAAAAATGCAAGCGCTGTTTGCAGAGAATTATAAAGGATCAACTTCTGGCCTATTGTGAGGAGTAGTTTAAAATTAAGACTTTTAAGCTTCATGTATCCCAATTTTATTTTGCAATAATCCATGCCTTTAACGTACTCTGTTTATATTTGCTCCGAATAATGTAGCCAAAAATCCACTGAACATTGATTGTAAAAAGGGTAACTCATTATCTGCTTTCGCCCAGAAATAACAGAGGAAGAAAGAAAGGTGTTTGCTTGTGCTCCCACAATTCTTTGGAAATATTTGCTTTCAGACATTTTGTAATATTGTGAAGCATGCATATTTCTGCATGGGAGCTTTATAATTTTAAAAAGATACCAAAAGGAGTAGAAAGGAGACTAAAGAAGGTTTGTAGCCCAGGTCACCGGAGAGCCTAATCTGCATACCCACCTCAGGAATTCTGGGACATTGCCATAGCCCTCCAGAGGGCATTGACATGAGGGGTCTCCAAGCAAGGAGGACTTTGGGGGGTTGCTGGAGGGATCTCACACACCAGCCCCATGGCTGTGACAGGAATATGGAGAGCCCTCCCTCTGTGCTGAAAAGGACACTCTGGGGAAGATGAGGGGTGGAGTGTGTTACAGGAAAATCACCCTAAGCAAAAAGAGTCAGTGAGCGTGTGACTCACCATAACAGCATCCATCCACAAGCATTTCAATTGTTTTTAATGGCAGGCCAGGAGAAGGATCTGCCAGCACCTGAGCAGAGTGTTGGACTACGAGTCCCTCCCTGCCATCCTTCAGTTTCTACATGATCTTTCAGGTACTTGGAGATCCTCCTCCATTTGGGATTTGCATTTGCAGCCTGCCCACCAACCCCATTTCTGCTCCTAAACTTTCCCTTCCTTCCCCTTCTTATCTTCTCTTCAGCCATCTCGCTCACTGATGGATGTGTTCCCATTACTGCCAACAGTCACATTAAAACTCTCTGACCTTTCTGCACACTTTTTTTTTCTTTCGAGAGCAGTCTTACTTACACACTGAATGCACACCCTCCTCAGGGGCTCCCGCCGCTGTGCCAGGGAGTATATGGAGCCCCATGACAGACACAGCTCATCTTGCTGGCATTGAAATTACCCAATGGTGAGTCACTTAAAACACTGTCTTTGTGTTAAAAGACACAACATGGGTACATGATGGAACAGAATGCAAAATGCACATGAATTTTTAAGCTATAGTAAGACTTTAAGTACATTCTGAGCTTGCGGCGGCTGCTCTAAGCTACATCCCCAACCCCCCGGGGTACCAGTTTACTCTCTTTTGCCACGGCTAGGTTTTGCTTTAGTGGAAAAGTTTGAGAAGCTCTGACTTGAGTGGGAAAGTTTGAGAAGCTCTGACTTACTTTATCACATAAAATCCTCAAAACAGCCCTTTAAAAAGCAAGGTGGACTCAGAGATGGCGAAATGGGAACTTGCCCCGAGTCACCAGTGAGCAGGTGTCAGAGCCTAAGTGCCTGTCCAGGTATTCTAGCTCTAAGCCGAGTGCTCATTCCACACCAGGCGCCTTCAACCACTTGGGGCAGGAAGGCCCTGGAGACAGGTAATGGGGGGCCCAGGGCTGGGGGGATGTTTTGAGATTCCTTGAAGCCCTCCTGTGCAACTGGCAGCTTCAAAACTCACCAACGATAACAAAAAAAACCACTTGTACCCCCTAAATCTATTGAAATTTTTAAAACTTAATAATAGGACAAGCAGGTGCTTTGCGTCCAGGAAGCCTAGACTGAGGTGCTGCACTTACGGTGTCACCCGGGAAAGACACTGTCAACTCTGCCACCACCACGCCCGGGCTCAGAGGCTGAGGGCAGAGAGGCTGGGGGTGAGACTCAAAGGGCAAAGGTGGACACAGGGAAGGAGGTGGGCCTGGCCTTGTTCTCAGTGCCCCCTGTCATCAGGGCAGCTGCTCCAGCTCCCAGAACTCTGGGTCCAGCAGGACTCTGGAGTCAGTGGCTGGGTGGCCGACTGGAGGCAGGATCTGAAACTGGATCAGGCAGATTCCTAACCCCGTGCCCTGGCCACGCAGGCCCCCAGCCTGAGGTTTTGAAAGGAGTCCCTGGTGGCCCTGTTTCTCTGAAAGGAGTTGTACAGCGTGGGCCAGTGCCTTCCTGCCTCTGGTTCTGCTACACGGGCTCACTCTGGCACAGTGGTTGAGCCCAGGGGTTCTGGAGCCAGAGCTACCTGGGTTCTAATTCCAGTGTTTTCATTGACCAGCTGTGTGGTCTTGGGCCTGTTACTTAACTTGCCTGTGCCTCAGTTTCCTCAGCTGTAAATGAAGATATCTGTGCCTCGCTCAAAGAATTGTTAATCCACATGCAGCACTTAGAACTGAGCCTGGTACAATCAATCAGTGCTCAATAAAGGCGAGATGTGATTCTATAAAATGAGCATGAGGGCAGGTACAGTGGCCCCGGGGACCCCTCCTGCCCTTTGCAGCAGCGCGTCTCTGATCGGTGGGTGGGAGGGGAGCCCACACACAGGGGGCCACCTGCCAGGTCAGACTTAAACAGCTGCCCCGTTTGTGCACAGCTGGCAGCAAAGTGGGGGTCGTCTGCTACTTCCCCGTCTCTCCAGGGCCCCGGGATCGGGTGGGAAAAGCTTTCACGAGGAATCACCAGGGCCACAGAGAGGTGGGCGAGGTGTTTTAGACAAGGCAGTTAGAGAAGGCCTCTCTGATAAAGAAACAGGGAAATATCTATTATATATAAATAATATTTATAATACTGTGAAAGTAAAAGTAATATTTATTAAGAAACTAAGAAGCAGGCTGTAGGATTATCTGAGTGAAGAGCATTTCCTGGAAGAGGAACCAGCACGTGCAAAGGCCCTGAGAATGGGACAAGTGGAGGACTTTGGCTTTTATTCTCAGTGTGAGAACGTAGATGACTCTTTAGAGCAGACAAGATAGTAGATACCAGTCTTGCCTGTTAAACTCAAACATGAGAATCCAGGAATCCAGAGGGTCCAAGGTCACTGACCACCCAAAATCTCTTCCAATTCTATAGAGACAGAAAAAAACCAATAGATTGCATAGTAGCCCAGAGGACATTAAAAGCCCTGTTTTCGTTATTAGAGAGAAGGGGAAAAAGAGCGCGAACAACACAGCCTCCTTCTCATGCTGAACAGTCTCATTTACTGCACAGATCACAGAGGCTGGTAACTCAGACGTGGTTAGTGGCAAATGGAGAAATCAAAGCAAAATAAGTTAAAAAGAGGCAGAGCAAAGAGGAGAATGTTCCTCCTAAATCAGCCTTTTCAAACTGCTTCAGGGCACCCTGGAGGCTCCCGTGAAATGCCAGGCACAGGCTCGCCAATATTTCCGACGCAGGCATGGCCCCACCGAGGGCACACAGGGTTTCTCCCCGGCCCCTGGGAGTTCAAATTCTCCCCGCTCAGAGGTGTCTGCCCCTGAGGAAGCACGTACCGCGGGCTAGGTGTCATGCTAGATGCCTTACCTGTGTTGTCTCATTTAATTCCCAAAAACTCCTGGGAAGTACAGATTACTTTCCCCATTTTAGAGATAGGAACACTGAGTCTCAGAGCATGTAAGAAACGTGCCTGAAGGTATGCAGTTTAAAGTAATCTGAAACCTGGCCACTTTAGAAAATTTGTAAGATCTTGGTTAAGAGTGAAAAGATTGGCCCCGAGACAGGAGACTGGGATGTTGAGGCCAAGCCTTGAAGAGAGGAAGGAAGAAGAGAAGCGACATTACTGCGCACTCACTACGTGCCAGGCACAAAATAGGGCATCTTTCTCCCATGTCTGGCTCAGTCCTCACAGTTATGCTGCAAGGCAGGGATTGCTGGTCCTACACGAGGATGAGGAAACAAGCTCAGAGGGATGGACGCACTCGCCCAGGTTGCCAGCTGGTAGGTAGCAGAGCCCCCCGGAACCCACAGCCCCTGGGTTGTGCACCTGGCCACAGCACCTGGATTGCTGGGACCAGCCTGTCCTAGGAATCACAGCGCCTGGGATGAGGCCCAGCTTTCCCAGTGACTTTCTGTGTGACCTGGGGCCCATCGCTCCCCTCTCTGGGTCTCAGTTTTCTCATCCATTAAACGAGGGGTGGGTAAGGTGATCCCCAAGGATATAGGCTTCCTTAGGTTGGGCTAAGTGATCTGCCTTAAATAGATTATCCAAGGCATCCGCCCAATGAAAGAAACTATGTTGGCTCTTTGTACATAAAATAAAATTTAAAAAAAAACAAAACAGATCAAGACTGGTCATTTGCTGACTCCTCCCGCCCTGGGCGGGGCATGCAGAGAGCCCCCCGATCCCTGCTGCATGTCTGCGGCCACCTCTCTGAGCTCATGGAGCCTCCCCCACCCCCAAGTCTGCCAGTCACCACCCAGTTCCCTCCATCTCCTTAGCTCCAGGTGCCTCGGCCCCATCATCCCACCCCAAGGCATGCACCTGGGCCCCGACCCTGCACTGTGTGTCCCGAGGGCCACACGGAACCTAATGCCCGGTCCCCTGGCCCCAGCTTCTTCCCTCCAGCCACGCGCTGCATGGGTGGCCCGAGGCATCCCTGTTGGATCACATCTGTCGCGTGCTCCAAATCCTTCGAAGGCTCCCAAAGGCCAGCAGAACGTATCCCTTAGCCTGACATTTAAAACCCTTCAAGACCTGGTCCTAATCAGCCTAAATCGATCAATTTCCAGCCACCCTGCTCCTCCCCACCCTCGCCTCCGCGGCAGTCGCGTTGTCTGCCAGCGCCTGCTGTTCTTCCCGTCTGGAATTCCCAGCCCGCCGCGCTCTGTACCTTCATTGCAACGCCCTCGTCCCTGACGCCCCAGGGAGGTCACGATCCTTCCCTTCTCTCCACTGCCATGGGGCACTCTGTACAGACCGTGATTTATTCGATCCCACACCTCCGGTACCTGGCACCACGCCTGACATACAAATGGATGGAGATACATATTTGACGGATGAATGGAAGTTTGGCATCTCATTCTCTCATGGACCAGGGATTTTTTTTTCATCTAGAATGTCAAGCTGCCCGAGAAACTCTGTCCATCACCCTGAGCGCTGCTACCCACACGGCAATGCCTCCCAGCGTCCACTTCGCACACGTACATTTGTCTTGCCAGCTGGGTGCCCCGAATTCTCACTCTCTCGTTCCACTCCTGCCCAGCTCTGGGAGGACACGAAGCCTCTCCCACCTCTCCCTGGTCCGTCTCGAACCCAGGGCTCTCTGTCCAGGGGCAGGCCAGAGAGGAGAGAATGAAAAGCGTGTGGATGGAGGACGTGAGAAGTCGCTATAACGAGTTCCTTGCGACACACACATCTGTGCCTTAGAAAAAGAGTACAACCAATGAGACCTAAATAAATGACAAGGCAGCCAAACCTGGAGGCTCGTACAGCATGTAAAATGACAAAGTAGATCTACAGATACCACTCAGCAATGACTGTGGACTATTGTAAAGTGAGAAGCCAGGATGGAATCCGGTTTGTACGACCTGACCCCATTCTGGCAAACAGAAAACGTCTGAATAGCTACACACTCAAAGGTCATGGGGTCTATTTCTGGATGGAGGGGATTATGGATTATTTTCACGTTTGTCTTTAAACTTTTATACTGTCTGGTGGGTTTTGATTTTTTACAAAGAGCATGAATTTTTATGTTCAGAAAAACAATGATGGTATTTTCATATTGAAAGAGGAAGAGGAGGATGAGGAGAGCAGAGAGAAGGGAGAAGGAGGAAGAAAAGCTAAACCGGAAAGAGATGAAGACAAAGATAACTGCCCCCAAAAGATGCTCTGAACTTCTCCTCCAACCCAGGATCTGCCAGTCCTCATGAGGCGCCCACTACCCAGGACAGACACTCGATCGTGACTCCAGGACTCACCTGGCCCCGCTCTCCTGCCTCCAGCGTGCTCCTCTGGGACCCCGGCTTCCTTCTGGTGCCCAACGCTCAGCTACACTTCGGGATCACAACGCTGCCCTGCCTTTGGCTGAGGTTAGAGTGATCAGCAAGGCTGTGGGCTCATCTTACTCTGCACAGCACACCAGGACAGGAACCCAAGCCCTTATCCCTGGTCCCTACACGGGGAGACTCACACAGTGACACTGCACCAATGGCCAGCGTGGCGCCATCTGCAAATGTATTCCTGTAAGGCACGGATGGGAACCCATGAGAGAGGGTTTGAGTTGGTCAAAGCCTCGGTGTGAATCTGCAGGGCCCCGGCTTCCATACAGAGGCAGCAGCAACGTGCCGTCACCAGCGTAGGTCCCGGCCCACTCTAGTAGCAGTGTCGAGGTGGCCTGGTTATCTAGCTTCTCTGCGCCTCTGTTTCGTCACCCATAAAGTGGGGGTACTGATAGTAATAATGCAAATGTCACAAGGCTGTTGAGAAGGTTGAACCAGGTCACATTTGTAAAGCACTTAGCGCAGTGCCAGCCACACAGTTGGCACTCGAGGAATAACAGCTTTCTTTACTGTGGGCGGGTTGGTTCTAATCCCGCCGTGGGTAAGTCACGCGCACAGCCAAGGCCATCAGCAGTCCCGCGAGCAACAGGAGCTGGTGCGTCCTCATCCATTACCATTAGGAGGCTGGCAACGCCTGAGGGACTCCGACGGAGGGAAATCGATGGGGTTCACGTATGGGGGAAAGAACCATATTTGTCAGGGGAGGATTTTTGCACAAAAGAAATATGAAGTTTTCTTTCAGCTCATCCTCTTTCCTCCTCGAGAACATCCAGCTTTATTAAAAATATAACCAGGAGGATGGTTCCCACCTTCATCATGGCTGGTTAGGGAACAGGAGATGCCAAGGCAAAGGAGGAGTAGGAAGAAGTCATCTGTCCATTGGGGCTAACAGCTCAGGACATCTCCAAGGAGCTCCCGGGGGTGCAGCCCGTGCATGTGTATGAGCTAAGTAGCAAGAGTGCTCCAGCCGGGTCGGCTGCACGGGACCACTGTGGGACCTCGACACTGACAGGGTTTCACGGACCTTCCACAGCATCCCAGCTATGGCTCTCAACTCAGAGCCACACCAATGCTGTCCGCCTGCATCGGACAGTCCCATCCACGGCTCGGGGCCCCGTCCTTCTTTCAGTGCACAAATCTGCATGGATTCCTGCTGCGAGCTGGGAGAGGTACAGAGATGAAATGGGCGCAGACCCTGGGGGGAGGGTGGGGGGGGACACATGTCCTCTAGCCAGTGAGATGTGGCATGTGCACAAATAAACCCAAGTCACGTCAATCTGTCATTCACTCTTCTGCTGAAAAATCTTCAGGGGCTCCCTACTGCCTGCATGACAGCGTCCAAATGCCCGAGCATGGCATCCAAATCCTCTCACAGCCAGCCATGACTGAGCTGCCCCGCCTCACACCAGCCCCATTTCCCCTCTTCTCTCATCGCTCTGCCTCCTCTATCGCAGCCACACTGAGCACCAACTTGTTGTCCATGCCTCTGGGTCTTTGCCCATGCTGTACTCTTCTCCATTTAACAAGCTCCTACGCCTCCCTCAATACCCTGTTCAAATGCCCACGCCTCTATGTATCTTCTCGAGCAGCTTCAGAAAATTGTGGTGTTTTTTATTTGTGTTCCTACAACATTGGGTGCAAATGTTTGTTTCAGCACTTATTACACCATTTTGTATATTCTTGTATGTTCATCTTTCCCATTAAGCTGTGAGTTCTTTTGAGGGCAAAGTCCATATCTCATTAATATCTTAATTAGATAACAGTACCTGGCACATAGTTAAAGGCTTAATAAATGTCTGTCTAATAAAAATGCTGTTAGACAATAAAGATAAGAAAGAAGTATTGTCTTAGCCAGGCATGGTGGCGCATGCCTGTAGTCTCAGCTTCTTGGGAGGCTGAGGCAGGAGGATCACTTGAGCCCAGGAGTTTGAGTGAGCTACGATCACACCACTGCATGCTAGCCTGGGTGACAGAGTGAGACCTTGTCTTTAAATAATAATAATAAACAAAAAAGAAAGAAGTGTTGTCTGTCTGTATGAACAATGCTTGGGTTCCTTGGAAGTAAGGAAAATACAAACTATAACAAAAATGAGTTGCTGTTTTCACCCATTGGATTAGCAAAAAGTATAAAAGATTGGTAATATCCAGTTCTATTGAAGATGTGAGGACATGGACTGGTGGGAACAGGAGTTGCAAGCATTTTTGGAAAGAAATATGCTACAATCTATTAACAGTTAGAATGTGTAGGCCTGTTGACTCTTCAAACACACTGTGATGAATTTATCCCATAGAAATAAAAGCACCAGTACATAAGGTGTATTAGTTATCTACTGCGGCTGAATAAATTACCCCAAAGCTTGGCAGCTCGGAACAACACACACTCATTATTTCATTGGTTCTGTGAGCTGGGAATACAGGCCCAGCTTAGCCGAGTCCCCTGGCTCGGGGTCTCTCACAGGCTGCATTCACCATGTCTGCTGGGGCTGCAGGCATCCAAAGGCTTGACTGGGGAAGGATCTGTTTCCAAGCTCACTCACACAGTTGTTGGCAGGATTCGGTTCCTCCATGGCTTTTGGACAGAAGTGCCCTGTTCCTCAATGGCCATTGGCTAGAGGCCACCCCCCAGTTCCTCACCAAGTGGCCCTCTCTGTCAGAGCAAGCACATGAGAAGAGCCACGCAGAGAACAAGAAGACAGATGTCATGATCTTTGTAACCTAATGATAGAAATGACATCCAACTTTGCTGTATTCTATTCATTAGAAGCAAGTCACCAGGTCCAGCTCACACCCAAGGAGGGGACATTACACAAGGGGATGAATACCAGGAGGTGGGAGTCGTTGGGAGCCATGTCAGAAGCTGCCTACCATTAATGTGTGCGTGTGTGCGCACACACGCGTGTGAATCATGGAGAAAGAAAGACATGCAAGGAACACTCCAAATGCTTACTGAGGGTTATGGTGGATTTGGGAGGATGAAAGGTAGAAGTGGTAGGAGAAAATTTTTTTGTATAAATCCCTATTTTATTTGACTTTTAAAATAAGTAGGCATCAATTTTATAACTTAAAGAATTCAATAAGTAGATATGAAGTAATAAATGCCCAAAATGTCCAGGGTGTGGGTAGAAGGGAAAAGCCATCCTGGCATGGGGCAGGAGCCAGGGAAGCCTTCATGGAAGAGATGGTGTTTGAAGTGGGTCTTGAAACATGAGCTGGGTTGGGACACGCAGAGATGGCAGAAATGACGTGGAAGAAAGAGCACAACAGAGGGCAAGTAAACCCTCCCAGGGCCAAAGAGCAGCCAAGGTAACACAGACTGGCAGGGCACAGGCTTTCCACTGAGGCACCCACACCAACCCGATGTGTCTACCTGGCTTTCTGCAGCCTCGTGTCAGAGGGGCTGCAGTGGGGTCTACAGAGGAGCCGGCTGCAACCGAACCCCAGAGTCTCTGGCAGGAAGACTTTTGCATCTCCTGACCCTGCTTCCAAACTCCAGGGTCACAAGCACAGGTCCCACTCCAAGGGCAAGGACAACTAGACCCTGAGCCCTGCCCAGCTGAGCCTCCGGAGGGTCCCACTCCAAGGGGAGGAGAAACACCAACACCTCCTTTCCCTCCCCAGGGCTTCACTGAAAGGAGCCCTCCGTCCATCACGGAGACAGCATCCACACTCCGGGTTCTGTGGAGCAAAGCCCTTTATATCGCACTGGCCATTAACGTCATTAAATCTACCCCAATCCCTCCACAGGAAGAACCGGCTCCATCAGAACCACAGGGCTGGGGCTGGCCCTAGCTCAGAGATCCTTCCTACAAAAGGGAAATTAGAACCACACGCTGGACCAGGGTAAGGGTTTGGGGTTAGTATGTAAAGGCAAACCACAGGCCAGTCAGTCCTGTGAACACTCCCTCTGATCTGGGGCAGACTCCAGGCTGGGCCCTGGGGAAGGGAGAGGCTAAGGCCCAGCTCCCTGCCCTGGTGCAGCCCGGGGTCTAGTGGGGGCTGCGAGACCTGTGTCAGACCATTCCAGAACGGGATGGTGTAGGCCATAGGGAGATGGAGAATCAGGACGGTTTCACAAAGAGGAGACCTGTGGACTAGGTTTTGAAGAGCAAGCAGGAGTTTGATGAAAAGAAAGGGAGGACAGACTCTTCAAGCAGAGGAAACACACGTGCAAAGACATGGCATCTGGCCCGGCAGTTCCATGTAGCTGGGACTTGAAGGAGGAGAGGGGGAGGGGAGGGGACCGGACTGGCAGGAGGCCAGAGAGGAGAGGTAGGCCAGGGCCAGTGGTGAGGGAGTTTGTAAGGTAAAGCATGACAAGGATCCTTGACTGTCACCTAGGGGCTCGTGGCTTCATCAAAGATGATTGGAGACCAGCCTGAGCAATATAGCAAGGTCCTATCTCTACAAAAAACAGAAAAATTAGCTAGGTGAGATGGCTCGTGACTGTAGTCTGAACTACTCGGGAGGCTGAGGCAGGAGGATTGCTCGAGCTCAGGAGTTGGAGGCTGCAGTGAGCTATGATGACACCACTGCACCCTAGCCCAGGTGACAGAGCAAGATCTGTCTCAAAAAAAGGAAAGATGATTGGAGCAGTGTAACCTCTGGGGGGAGATATGGAGGTGGGTGGATGAGGGAGGCAAGATCGGGATAAGACTTTTACTTATACCCTTCAGGTTTTTTTTACAGCAAGTCTGTATTACTACCATATATTTTTAGTATTTTAAACCTTCTCTCTCGGCGAGGCTCACAATTCACTATGTTAGTACTTTTGCATTGCCATGAAGGAAATAGCTGAGGCTGGGTAATTTACAAGGAAAAGAGGTTTCTTCGGCTCACGGTTCTGCAGGCTGCACAAGCACGGCGCCGGCGTCTGCTCCTGGCGGGGGCTTCAGGGAGCTTCCAATCAAGGTGACCGGTGAAGGGGGAGCAGGTGCATCACCTGGTGAGATCAGGAGCAAGAGAGGGAGGAGGAGGTGCCAGGCTCCTTCAAACAACCAGCTCTTTGTGGGAACCAATAAAGCAGGGAGGGCACCAAGCCATTCCTGGCGGATCTGCCCCCAGGACCAGAACACCTCCCACCAGGCCCCACTTCCAACACTGGGGATCCAGTTTCAGCGTGAGATTTGGAGGGGCCAAACATCCAAACCATATTATTGACAATAGCTGCGTTTATTGAGAGCTTACTCCAAGGGCTTTACGCAGATTGTTTTATGTAATCTCACAGCACCCTCTGAGAAAGGCAGTATTATCCCCACTTCCAAGATAAGAAACTGAGGCCTGGGGTCACACACACACACATAGGCAAATGAGCCAGAATTTGAAACTGGGTCTGCCTGAGCCCCAAAGCCTGCACTTCTAACCGCTGTGTCCCCCGGCCATCTGGTCAGCACAGATGACAGGGAGGCAAGTTCATCACTTGCACAGATGCCATGAGGCTGAAAGGCAAAGCAAATACTCGGGACAGCAGAGCCGGATTCAAACCATCTGCATAGGCTGTGCCCTGGGCGCGGGACCAGCGTGCCGGCATGGAATGTATCGGGCACAGATGTGAAGTACCGGGCCTGGGAGCAAATCCCTGCCTGAGGACAGGTAGGAGATGTGTGGCTAACCCATGGTGTTGAGCACCCTGCTGCTCCCAAAGCCTGGGCCTGCCCACCTGGGCCTTGGGCCAGGAGAGTCAGACCAGGAAGTCCTCGTCCCACCTCGGGTGGCTGGGCAGCTACCAGATGAGCTCCAGGCTGACTTCAGCCCACGGCCTCAGAGGACGGTTGTTCTCCTGTCTCTTCTGTCCTCACGCTGTCCCCACCAGTGTCTCCTCTGGTTGCCCTGATGAAGCTGGAGCCAGCCCTGAACTAGCCCAACCCAGAGGCTAGGTTGAGGCGAGGCCAGAGCCCACTGTGTGACTTCAAGACATTGTCCCAGCTTGGCGTGTTCGAGTTTTCTCAAGCTACGAACCCCTCTCTTCAATTGAAACCTTACGTAGAACCTAGGATGTGACACAGGTAAGGTAGGACTCTCCGGCTGAAATCACATGGGGGCTGCACTCCCACTGGTCTTCCAACACCCGGGGGGGTCTCTGAGAGGTCTGCAGGGGGTCGGCTGAACACAGAGTGAAACCCACTGAGCTAGATCGCTTCAAAAGGCCCCAGTAGACTGGATGTTTGTGCAGAGCCATCCTGCATGGGATTAGAGCCCTTATGAAAGAGACCCTACAGAGCTCCCACCCCTTCCGCCATGCAAGGACACAGCAAGAAGATGCCATCTACAAACCAGGAAGTGGGCCCAACCAGACACCCAATCTGCCAGCGCCTCGCTCTCTCAGCCTCCAGAACGGTGAGAAATAAATTTCTGTTGTATAAAAGCCACCCAGCCTACTGCCTAGACAGTCCTCAACTTACAGCGGTATAACATGATTTTTTTCTTTACGATGGCACAAAAGCACTATGCATTCAGCAGAAACTGTACTTCGAGCAGCCACACGGCCAGTCTGTTTTTCACTTTCAGTATAGTATTCAATAAATTACATGAGATACTCAGCACTTTCATTATAAAATAGGCTTTGTGTTAGATGATTTTGCCCAATTGTAGGCTAATGTAAGTGTTCTGAGCACGTTTAAGGTAGTCTAGGCTAAGCTACGCTGTTCAGTAGGTTGGGCGTTTAAATGCATTTTGAACTCACAATATTTTCAATTTACAATGGGCTTATAAGGACGTAACCTTACCGTATGTCGAGGAGCATCTGTATTCTGTTAGAGCAGCCTGAGTAGGCTAGGACAGGCCCCAGCTCAGAAATGTTATGACCTTTTAATTCCTAGTGAATAATCATAGAACAAACTAACATGTACTGAGTATTATCTATGCACCAGGCACTAGACTGAGGGCTTTATACAAATTCTCTCATTTAATCCTCATCACAAACCTATGAAGTAGGTTCTGTTACACAGCAGAGATTGCCAGCTGCCCACCAAACTCTACTCTCCCCTTCCTCTAATTATCAATAGAATTAAAGCTGGACGCATGGCTATATGTCCCAGCTTCCCTTGCCGTGAAGTGAGGCCATGTGACCACGTTCTGTCCGACAGGTGTGAGCCAGGGCGGTGTGCACCACGTCCAGGCAAGGGCAGATAAGGAGTGGGTGAATTCCCCACTCTCTACCTCCTGCCCTCTGGCTGGAACCGGGACCACCAGAACCACAGTGGAAGCCCAGTGCCGAAATCCAGGATTTGGGTCCCTGAACGCACCCAGTGTGGGGCAGTGCCCGCTGCTGACCTACAGCCCACCTGACCTGTACTGTTATCTGAGAGAGAGAGATGTCTCCGCAGCTTGAGCCATCGCAGTGTAGGTATCTATGTGACTGTGGCGTAGCCTTATCATGTCCCCATTTTTCAGAGGAGTAAAGTCAGAAGGATTAAATAACTTCCTAAAGTCACCCAGCTAGAGACACAGGCAGAGTGGAGCCATTCAGCCCAAGTCTACAGTCCCCACCCTCAGACCACGAAGCCCCCCTCCCAGAGGGTATGAAATCAACAAGACGTCCTTCCGTGCGAGGGATAAAGAAGCCGTGGTACCTCCACACGATGGAGTATTATTCAGCAATACAGAGAAATGAGCTACCGAGCCAAGAAAGGACATGGCAGAACCTTAAATGCGTGTTGCTAAAGGAAAGAAGCCAGGGCAAGCCAGCTGCACACCGTGATCCCCACTCTGTGACGCTCTGGGAGCCGCAACGCCGAGGAGAGAGCAGAGAGAGCAGAGAGAGCCGTGGCTGCCGAGGGCGGAGGGAAAGGAGGGTGAGTAGGTGGAGCCCAGGGGGTGTCACGGAGGCGGAACTAGTCTGGTGCCTTAATGGTGGACACGTGACATGACGCATTTGTCAAAACCCACGGAACGTACAACACGGGGAGTGAACCCTAACGTAATCTGAGGACTTCGGTTAATAATCCTGTACCGATCTTGGTTCGTCCACGGGAACAAACGTCCCACACCAATGCAAGATGAAAATAGTAGGGAACGCTGGTGGGAAGGCGGGCAGGGGATCCCTTCTTACCCTCCGGTCAATTTCTCTGTAAACCTAAACCTTCTCTAAAAAATAAAGTCCATTAATTTATATAAATACAGCTTCAATAAAAGCTCGCGTATGAAAAAAATTAATAATGTTTGTTTTGCCATATGCCAGACACCTTGATCAGCGCTCAATTTCCCTAACCACCTAGATGTAGGGATAGTATTATCCCGTTTGTCAGATGAGGAAACTGAGGCACGGAGAGGCCAAGTAATTCGCCAAAGCCAGGACAAAACTCCCGTTTGTTTTATTTCCCAGCACCCTCCCTCCCCAAGACCTGCCCCCTCCACCTTCCCTGCACTTTGCCCTCATCGAGGCAAAGTGACCCATCCCCCCGCCCGGAGGAGCCAGCAGGTTACCACGTGCCAGGCACCTTGTCACATGAGCCATGGCGAGGAAGGCTCATGGCAGCCCTGTGATGGAGACTCCAAGGTCACCCCACAAACCAGACCTCCAGACTCCCTGTGTAGTGCTCTCTCCTCTGCAGAGCACTCGCTCAGCACAGACGAGCCCCAGTGCCACTGCACCCCCCCGACGCACACACACGCATGTGCAGGTACAGTGCACACACACAAGAACACACTCATGTACACTTACATACGTGCAGCCACACATAGGGACGTGTGCAAACATATAAATGCGCATGCGTGCACGCACCCCACCCCACCTCCACCCCCTTCCGCTTTGTCATTTGACCTCAAAGAGACAGGCTTTGGATTTCCAGGGGCACCGGGCCCTTCAGCGCTTACACAAGCTAGCATTTTCACCAAAAACTGAGGGTCATTTGGGGACATTTTTTTTTCCTGGAGATTGTCAAAATCTCCTTCAAAATGCACAACCACACCTGCACATTAACACAAGGCATCACTTTCTCTGCTCTCTGTAACCCCTAGAGGGAAACTGAAGGAATGTATCAAATTCTTAATTTAAGAAAAATTCCCCGGCGCCTGCCTGCCGTGAAAGGGCCATTTCGTATGTTGGAGGTGCGATGAAGAAAGTCATCCGACTGCAGTTCCCGGGATGCTGGGCCCCCCGTGAAAGCAATAGAACTCGATCCAGTTTGGGCATTAAAAGGACATAAATGAGGTCCGGGGACGGCGTGATGTCTGACTGTCAGGCCTGTGGACTCTCCATTTCCTGACGACAGGGCGAGATGATTCGAAACCCACTGAGTTGTATTAAGCCTGCTGACTCCATTCTGCTGTAAGTGACAAGGACGGCACGGGGGCCCAAGGGGCAGCCTCAAGCTGCCACTGCCTTCGTGACTGAGAGGCCCCCAGTCTTCAGTCCCTTTCCTCCAGAAGGGTCCACCAAGGTTCTGGAATCAGACAGGCCCCACCACTTCCGGCTGTGTGATCCTGGGCATGTTGCCTAACATCTCTGAGCCTTCGCTTTCTCCTCTGAAAAAGAGTGGCAAATAATTACAGGATCCAACAAGATAATTCTCATAGGTAGCACATGGAGACACTCAGCAAACACTAACGATTTTGTGCTGCTTATTACTTGAGAGCTAGTGATGCTCTTCCAGATTATCTCATCCAATCCTTTCATTATCCTGCTGGGAAAATGGAGGCTCAGAGAGGGGAAGGGATTTGCCCAACATCACACAGCAAGTTGGAAGATCTGGGACTGGAACCCATGTCCCTGTTTCTCAGACCAAAGCTTTCTCCACTGCATGTAGCAGTCACATTCCAAGAGTATCTTAGGAATGTAAAAAATATTCCAATAGCCATTATGAGTTATAAAAAGGAAACCAGGCCTGGGATAAGCAAAGACTGGGATGCCCTATTCTGCGGCCAGCCTGGAGTTCCTGCTCAGCTGACCTAAGGGCTGGGATGCGCCCCAGCCCCTCCATGGGAGAAAATAGTTAACAGAATGTGGGAGCGTGGGAGGGGATCATTTCTGCCCCGTGTCAGACGTCTCCACTCCCAGAGAAGCCGGCAGGAGGCGAGCTGGGTGGGCCACCAGCTCTAGAATCCACTTCTACTCAGCAAGTAAGAGCGTCGCTGCCTGCTAAAACTGCATCCACTCCAGAAGCCAGCCCTGCTCTGCTTGGGCCTCCAGTGGGCATCTCCAGCTCTCAGGACTCAGTCAGGCATGGGGCCTTTGCAGGCACGCTGCACAGACACTGGAACACCACGGCCACAAGCCTACCAGAAAGTCCCTGTCTGTGGGGCTGGCACACACTCAGGGTCTCCCGAAATCACTCCTCCATGTTCCCTTCTGACCCAAGGGGGCCCCGCCTATTCCTTCTGTGTGGGCAGCTGGCCCGCTCGGAAGAGAGCACGGAGGGGCGAAGGCCCCTCCCTGTGGGCAGGAGAGCGACGGGACCCTTGGCCTTTTTCCTTTACCAAGGGTACCTGTCATGCTGGTCTCCCATGGCCCTGAGCAAGACCAGCCGTGCTCTGTGTCACATGACCCCATCACCACCTCTGCCACACGCAGCCACAGCTGGCTGGTCGAGGAGGGAACACCCGACTCCCTCGGCCGGCCAGCCAACCTACACCGAGCCAGCCACAGTCATGTCTGGGGGGATCTGAACTTAGAGATTAAAAGCGCATTTACAGTGGCCCTGGAGCCAAACGCGATGTGTCGGGGGAGGGGACAATGGAGGGGCAGGGGACAATGGGGGCGAGGGCAGCATTAGAGTCACACGATGGCAGAAGGATAGAGGAGGACTAGCACACGCGTGGGCCTTCCTTAGAGGATGTACGGGGTGGGGGGTGTCGGTGCTGATGACGGCGGAGAGAGAATCCCAGGCAGGGATGCAGGCCGGGCGCCCAGATGAATGGAAGGCAATACTAGTTAGGGTTACTCTCCCCGGCATGGTGGGAAGACTCCAGAAAAAGTCCAGAAAGAGACTCCAGACCGTCCAGCGTGGTCTTGTACATTCTAAGGGCTCGGACCCCAGAAAGAGGAATAGCAAGGCCACGGCGGCAGCCATAGAGCCACGAGGCTGAGCGCATTCGTAAGAGGCCGATGGTTCCCAGGAAAGGAAGTTCCCACCAGGCACCCAGAAAAGGAGCAGGCCCCTGAGGTTGAGAACAGGTGGAAATAAGAGAAATTCTCCCAAACCCTGAAGCAGAGCCCACCCACGGGCTCCAGCCCACTTCCTCCTTACCTGTGGCAGCCGCTTGACAGCACTTGGATGGATGTTTTTTCTTGTGGATAGCAGTACACACTTGGAAGTTAAATTTCTGAAAATGCATCAAAAGGCAGGAGAAAACCTTTAACATCCTTACTGTGCTTAGAACAAAGACTGGTGGAACGGCCTGGGCAAGGGACGGCGTGGAGTGGCCGAGGCAGGTGTTTACAACAAAAGCTGCTGTGGATGATCAGGCTGCACAGAAGGCCCCTAAATGCTCACAGCCGACGAAGTTAATTGGGGAGGAGGGCAGGAAGGCGGTGGTGGGATGGCCTGGAGAGAGAGTCAGCAGCAAGGCCCTGCCAGGCCTGGGCGTAGGTGTTCACGTAGCTACGTCCACCAAACTGAGGTCACAGCCACAGAACTGAAAGCTTCTGGGACTAGAAATAGCCAAGCCCGTCCCCAGGAGTTAAGCCACAGGGTCCAGGACAGAGTGGGATCAGACACCTGGGAGACCACGCCCCAGTCCCCCAGATTCCACAGTCCTGCATCCACTGGCGAAGAACCTACTAGACGGGCAACCTGGTTACTCTCATCCCAGGCTTAGTGGCGCCCAAGACACGTGGGAGATCAGCATGGACGAGAGGCTGTGCTCTGCAGGGCCAGGGAAGGGAGACAGACAATGATTCCTGATGCGGATACCTGCTCTTCCTCCCTCTCTAAGGGGGTCTGGGGCGGGAGACGGGAACACGGGAAGAGGCGGATGCTGCTACTAATGACGGGCGGGACCCACCGAGAGTGTGGAGGGACAGCATCGGCCCCTGCAGGGCTCACGAGCACAGGGGCAGGCTGGACTTCCTGCTCGAGCACTTCCCTCATCTCCCAGGCAGTAGGTGCCACGCCCCGTGGAAGGTCATCCCGGGAGGAAGAAAAGACAACCCCAGCTCTGACTGGTCTTCACGCGCCTCATCTAGGAAACGCCAGCTCTACCGCCAGCAGCTGTCGCACACCTGAGGGGTAAATGCAAGCTTGGCAAGGCAGCCAGGCTGGAACCACGTGCTTTCTTTACGTGAATGGGCCTTGACGTGTGCCTGGGCAAAGCACCTCACTCGGAGAGGGCTTGGGAAATTGCGCTATTAGAGATTAGTGGCCAGCAGGAGCAGATTAAGCAGGTGTTGATCAATAGGATTATCCGTGGCTCTCCCTCCAGCTGGGTTAATGAGAATGCACTCAGGAGAGGCCCAGAGAGGTCCAGTCGGTGAGGGCTGCCACACACGCGGCCCGCGGAGTGGTGCCCACAAGGGGTCAGTAGCACCTGACAGATGAGCCTGAGGCGAGGGCACCACCGGTCAGCCCTGAGCTCCTGAGATCCTCCCTCGTGTGGTCAGAATCCCATCCTTGACCACCGCCCTCTCAGCCCTTGGGCTCACGTGTAACCTGTCCCTGAACTTTCCAGCAGCCACCCCGCTACGGCCAGGGAGTCTGCCCCCCTCCCCCCGCCAGGGTCCACTACGACTTGTTCATGTTATCCCAGGTTTGTGCCTTTTCCACCTCCCCAGTTCCACCCGCTATGGCTGGAATTAGAACCAGAACAGCACTTCCCCTGGCCACTCCCTCCCCCTTGGAGAAACCAAAAACAGGCAAGACCTCATCAGGGCCTCATCCAGCCAATGAGAGGCCCAGCGAGTGGCCAGGGCTTTGCCGTCTCCACCTCCTGGTGGCCCACCTTTGGGCTCAGGTGATGACTTGCACCAGCGTACACATCCTTCATCTTCCCATGGAGGCTGGGGTCTGCCACCGCGCCCTGGTCCCTCAGCATCTTCCCCCTGCCTTCTAATGACAGCAACAGTAAACCCGTGCTTTATGGAAGGGCTGGGATGAGCCAGGCTAAGTGTTTCACGTAAATATCTTAGATAATCCTCATTACCCCGGGGGCAGATACCATCCCCATTTCACAGGTGAGGAAACTGAAGCTCATGGATTTGCCAAAAGGCACACGGCTGAAAGGCAGCAGAACAAGGATGCTAACTCATGCCTGTTTAAGTCTAACAACGGGACTGGTGCCACTTGGCTACATACCGACCAGTGCACTAAAGTGCCCAAGAGAGGGTGTGAGCACCTCCATGTGTTTGGGGTTGACATGGCCTCCTCCTGCCCTGCCAGACCTTTTATATAAGTCACAGCGGCCCCTTCCCTGCCCCTCATTGAGTCTCAGCGACTGTATCAGTGCCCTGCAAAGAGCTGAGAATGAATGCATGAATGGTTCGTGAATCCTAATGTTTACATCCCGGGTTCACCTGTGTGTCTCGATCTCCCCAAGGCTAAGGGGACTGGACCAACTCCCTTTGCAGATGCTGTTCCTGGGCCCCCTTTCTCCTCAGTCATGCCAGCATCTCTCTGTAACTTTTCAGGCTTTTCCCCTTCAAACACCTGATTCAATGAACACTCAAGACTGTACTGCATGCCAGGCTCTAGGAAATCAAAGACAAATCACAGGCCGGGCATGGTAGCACACGCCTGCAGTCCCAGCTACTCAGCGGGAGGATCACTTGAACCCAGGAGTTCCAGACTGCAGTGATCACACCACTGCACTCCAGCCTGGGTGACAGAGTGAGATCCTGTCTCTTAAAAAAAAGAAAAAAAAAAAACAAGGCCGGGCGCGGTGGCTCACACCTGTAATCTTAACACTCTGGGAAGCCGAGGTGGGCAGATTGTTTGAGCTCAGGTGTTTGAGACCAGCCTGAGCAAGAGTGAGACCCCATCTCTACTAAAAATAGAAAGAAATCAGCCGGACAACTAAAAATCCCTACGTCCTCCCTTAAATATCATGCCCTAGATGTCATGGGACAAGTTCCCAAGAAAAGCTCAGGGGGTTAGGAAATGCTGAGCTCAGAGTGTAGTGGCCAAACAGCTGGAACCCTAAGGCCGAATTAGCAGAAGCATAAGCCCACTCATAGGAGGTGACTGTCACTCTAGACCAGAGGTTGAAACTCAAATGCCCAGGCGCCAAGCAGCATTTAGAGCAAACCAATGACAGGGCTGGTGTAAGGTGCCGGGGAGTCAGCACGGCTGTGCCTGGTCTGGACTACAGAAGGCCGGAGGGCACGACTCTGCCCCGACAGGGACAGACAGCCTCTACTCAGCCAGCGCAGAGCTCTGTCTTGTGGGAATGTGACTGGGTGTGGCCAGGTCTTTTTTTTTATTTTTGTCACCCCAGGTAGAGAGCCGTGGTGTTATCACAGCTTACTGCAACCTCAAACTCCTGGGCTCAAGCCATCCTCCTGGCTCAGCCTCCCGAGTAGCTGGGACTACAGGCACGTGCCACAGTGGCCGGCTAATTTTTCTATTTTTTTGTAGAGATGGGGTCCTACTCTGGCTCAGGCTGGTCTCTGAACTCCTGAGCTCAAGCAATCCTCCTGCCTTGGCCTCCCAGAGTGCTAGGATTACAGGCATGAGCCACTGCACCCGGCCTAGATCTTCTTATTTTTAAGAATAATCAGAAATCCAGATTTGTATTTTAAAACTCTCTAGAGTTTTAAATATTGAAAATACATTCAAATTATTTTCAAACATTGTGAAAGTCAACATTGTGTGCTAAATAAAACATATCTGTGGGGGCCTCTAGGAGGTTCCAGCAAGTCCCTGCCAGCAGCTTGCAAGACGACAGGGACTTCAGTCCTCAAACCACAAAGAAATTAATTCTACCGGCAACCGGCATGAGCTTAGAAGAGGACCGCCAGCTCCACATGAGAAGGCAAACCAGCTGCCACCTGGATTTCAGCGTGGTGCGACCCTGAGCAGAGACCCGGCCAAGCCAACCTGGACTCCTGTCCCACGGAAACTGCGAGACAATAAATATATATGCTGATTTAAAAAAAAAGAAAACCTATCCGTGGGCTTGGTGTGGGCTCAGGCCATCAGTTCCCATGCTCTGCCCTGGGCTGGCTGCTCCAGTCACCCTTAGAGGGTCACGTTCTTTCTGCAGCCTCCACTTTCAGTCAAACAAGCAAGCGCCCCGGAACACTTCGCCGGGGCGGAGGGACCCGAAAGCCAGCCTGGGAAACAGCTGAAGGAAACACGACAGTGCCGTGCTGCCCGGTGAAGCAGAGACACGGAGTTTGGGAAACTATGCTTTGGTGGTTGTAATTTTTTTGGGACTTTTTACTATTCTAAAGCAGTTTTAGGTTCACAGCCAAATCGAGAAAGGAACAGAGATTTCCCACATACTCCCTGTCCCCACACATGTGTGGCCTCCCCCGTTGCCAGCATCCCCCTCCTGAGCGCCAAGGACGTCTGTTACCATGGATGAACCTACGGTGGCACATCATCGTCACACAGAGTGTGACACAGTTTACACCAGGCTTGGTGTCGTGCCATCGTGGCATCACACGGAACATTTTCACCGTCTTAAAGACCCTCTGTGCTCCGCCTGCCCATCCCCCCTCACCCCACCCCCACAGCCCCTGGCACCACTGAGCTTTTCATTGTCTCCACGGTTTTGCCTGGGACACTCTGTTTTCTAAACTAAAAGATCAGAGCACATGATCTCATTTATCTACTGCTGTGTAACAAAGCACCCCAAAATTTAGTGGCTTAAAACCACAATGAGTGGAGGGAGCAAGGGGAGTTGTTGTTTAATGAGCACAGAGTTTCCCTCTGGAATGATGAAAAAGTTCTGGAGATAGGGATAATGGTCGTATGACAATGTCCATGCACTCAATGCCACGGTGCTGTACGCTTAAAGGTGGCTAAAACAGTCATCTGTATGTTGTGTGTATTTTACCACGGTAAAAAGGCGGTCAACTTTATTTTATGTAAGTTAATAAAACTGATAAATATTTTCAAATTTAGATTATCTAATAAGATTATATTAAATTTTACTTAGTATATTTTAACTATGCAATGGAATGTAATGGCTGATCAATCAACTAATAGAAAAATAGAGAAAAATGTCTCAGCCAAAAGAAAACCTACAATGATTTATTATTTTTCACGGTTCTTTGTATTGACCTGGGTGCTGCCATTCTCCTCCACATAGCTTCTCGGCCCCTGTAGGTCCAGCCAGGTGTTTTCACAGCACGATGGCCTCAGCGTGCTCTTCAGGCCTAGTTTTGAAGTCCCATGACATCGCTTCCCCCCGTGTTCAGCCAGGGGGGCAGAATCCCTATGCGTGCTTTGAGATCCAGAATTTATTATAGGAACCAGACCTCACTCGATTGTGGGAGGAGCCGAGGAAGCAAAGGTCCAGAAGGAAAGTTGGAGCCCAGAGGAGCCACTAACCAGTCACTTAGAGAAGCCAAGCACCAGCATCAAATGGGGCCATGCAGGGGGCTGGCGGAGAGAGCTGTGAAGAGCCAGTGCCTCAGTGTGGCTCCCAGCTCCCTGCGTCTGCAGCCATGTGGCTGGTGACAGGCCTGAGCCACCGTTGGTCAGCAGGGTAGGGGGCTGGGAAGAAGAGCCGGAGACAGAGGGAGGAGAGTGAGGACAAGCTGGGACCCGCGGGGCATCTCTGTTTCTGTCACTCTGTCCAGCCATGGCCACCTCACAGACTAATAGCAGCTGCTTCCCTCCACCTTCCAATCCCAGGCAGGTTCTTCTTTGGCCAACTCCAACCTGAGTCCACACGGAAGAATTGCAGATTAACCAAGCTGACTCCGTGCAAACCACCACGGTGGGAGTACTTTGGGGATAATGAGGCAGAAGATTGGAAATCAGGGCCGTCCTGACACCTGTGAGATGTGTGCTCTCCAGACATGGCAGGGGAAGAAGAGGGGGCTCTATCTGGTCAAGAAAACTGGTTTTGAGCAGCCCCACAAAAGAGGACCTAAGCAAGCTAGTGTGCGGCCTGAGAAAGTCAGACAGACCTGGATGTAATCCCAGCCTCTCAACTTATCAGCTTTGTGAGTTTGGACAAGTTGCTCAAGCTCTCTGAACCTCAGTTTCTCTATAGTTAAAATATGGGACGATAACCCCAGCATGATGGAGTTGTGCCCTGTGTGATGCCTGGCACCACAGTTGGTACTCATGAGACTCAATTTCCCCTTTCCCCAACTCCAGTGAGTGGCTATACCCAACACAGAGCTAGGCTAGGTGCACATTGGAGGAGTACAATAAATATCTGCTTAATTGTGCAGGTTACAGGGAAGTATATTTTGGCTGAACTAAAGGAGGTCTAGCACCATAACCATCCAATCCTGGCAGAGGCTCCTCTTGGGGTAAGGAGCTTCCCATTGCAAGAGGTAGGCAAGCCCATTGATAAATCAGTTGGACTAGGGAGTTCTAAGGACTCCTACAGCTCCAATAAATTATGACTGTGCAAAAAGCTCCATGAGTTTATAGAGAAGTATTTTTCCATTAATTTCAGAAATATTCCACGTGTATTATAAAGTACCTACCTCCATTCACTGCTGATGGGATTATAAATCGACATAACCTTTCTGAAGGGCAATTTGGCATGATGTATCAAGATCCTTAAAAATATCCACACCATTTCACCCTGCGGGAATTTGTCCTGAGGAAATAATCTGTAATGTGCCAGAGATGTAAGTACAAGAATGTGCCTTGTTATTTATAATAGCAAAAAAAGTGGAAATAATTGAACTGTCCAACAATAGAAGGCTGATTAAATAAATTAGGACACAGCCAAAAGATGGAAAGCTGTGCTTCCATTAATCTCGTCTTTAAAAAAAAAAATCATGTATTTCCAAACAACATTAGGATTTTTCCCACAATTATCCTTTAGAAAAAAGAAAATCTCTTTACATTCAAGTTCTTACAAAGACTCTCCTATTAAGCATGCTCTATTTTAGTTACTTTATTTTAAACAACAAAGTACTGTTTGGGGAAATCACATTAGCCCTACCTGACCTCAATCAATGCTAGTTGGGAATGTTTATAGAGGTCACCTGCCAGAATTGGCAAAAGGGAGGCAAAGAAATTTAACCGGGATTTAGTAATCATTTTTGGTTGTCATTGTAAACAAGCCTTTAAAGATCACTTTTAAAAGCGATCCAATAAGCAGTTATGTTGTGGAGATCACCAATGCACACTCATGGAACAAATAAAAAGACCGTCCTAATTTTATGCAAATAGGTACTGTGGCTTAGAACACAATTTCCAGAGGCAACATTGTACACAGATTTTAAAAGCATTGCATCTCGATCTCAAACAAGTTAGACAAAAACGAAAGCGATGTGCCCCGGCCAGCTATGTTGAGTAATTCACAAAGCAGCCCCAGGGAGGCTGGAAGCACAGATGTCAAAGACGTGGGTAGACGCAGTATGAAATGTGGGGCCATTAACTATGAAATGGAAAAGTGAATCTTTCTAAATTTAATAAATTTTATATGTGGTTTTAAATGTCTGTGTGTAACTGAATTTATCAATTAAACATTATAAGTAAGCATTTGATGATTTCATCTCCACACCTAAATATTCATATATTCACGATGGCCCCAAAACTTTTTATTGAATCTTCCACTTGGGAAAATTGAACCTTATATTTTTGGCTGCTATATATTTGGGCCCCTATGAACGACAGCGGTGAGAGAAAATATCTCTGAAATAATGTCAAGTAGAACACATAAATTACAAATGTTATAATACCATTCTAATTTGTTTAAAGACATACACACAAGCACAGGACAAACTTTGTACATAGAAAGAACTGTACCAAAATGTTAATAACGGGCTGGGTGCAGTGGCTCATGCCTGTAATCCCAGCACTCTGGGAGGCCAAGGTGGGACGATCCCTCAAGGTCATGAGTTTGAGACCAGCCTGAGCAAAAGCGAGACCCCCATCCCCACTAAAAATAGAAAGAAATTGGCCAAACAACTAAAAACAGAAAAAATTAGCGGGGCATGGTGGCACATGCCTGTAGTCCCATCTACTCAGGAGGCTGAGGCAGGAGGATTGCTTGAGCCCAGGAGTTTGAGGTTGCCGTGAGCTAGGCTGATGCCACGGCACTCTAGCCCGGGCAACGGAGTGAGACTCTGTCTCAAAAAAAAAAAAAAAAAAAAAAATGTTAATAACGATGTCTGAGAAGTGAGATTGAGATATATATGGTTTTTCCAGAGTTTCTTTTTTTAAAAAGATATATTAATGTTTTAACCAGGGAAAATAATTCTTTAAAAGGCTTTTATAAAAGTGCCTCCTTTGTTAGATTCTCCCTTGGGGCTGTAAGAAAATCTTTTTTCCCTTTTTATTCCCCAAGCCTTCTGGGAATTACAACATATGGCAGGGGTGGGGGGAATCTTGATGGAAATATATGTATTGATATAGAAAGATGTACAATAATGAGGGGCGGAAGGCAGATTACTTAGCAATGTCAGTCGTATGTGCGGCGTATGATCCCCTCTGAAAGACGAGGGGG
>RJWJ010021352.1:0-28003 GCA_004363605.1 Indri indri
GCGCAGCTTCTGGGTCCCACCCCATCCTCCTGAAGCAGACCCTGAAGGCCGGGTCCAGGAATGTGCATTTCTAAGAGCTCCTGTCGTGATTCTGATGTAGCTGGTCTGGCCCTGGAAACCCGCTAGCAAGCCTGGCAGGCAGGACGCCTCTCTGCCCTGTGGCGCTGAGAAGGTATCCTTCCTGCGCTCCCATCGTCCTCCCACACTCAGTGGCGATCCAGGGGACAGCAGGGTTTGCCCAGTGAGGCTTCTACAAACTTTGGCATTGTTAAAACACGGTTTGATTTCATTAGTCCACTTAGCGTCCCCTTCTAATATTGATTTTTTTTTTTTTTATGAGGGAAATAAAGGGTCTGGGAAGTTCGTAACTGGCTAGGTCACGCAACGTGCAAAGACCAGGCCAAGGTTGGAATCCAAATATCTTCAACTCTAAACATGCCCTCTTCTCACTGAGTTGGGAAGAAACTTGACAGTGAACATAGGGCAGGAGTTGTATAGAGGGAAGCTCAGTGGAATGGAGTAGGTTCCCATTAAGGGAAGGTGAGTCAGTGGCTGACCCACAGTGCTTTCCACGTACTTGTGTAGGCGTTGGTACGCAGGCGGCTGGTCCTCAGAGGCGGTACATGCACATAGGCGATGCCTGTCCTTTCTGACACTGTGACCTCTACACTCAGCCTCGTTACCAATTGTCCTGGCCTTAGGCTGACCACCAGCTGGTACTGGCCCTGGTGCCGCTGCAGCAGTTCTTCGTAGGCCAAGGAAAAAGTCACCTCTGTGCCTGCTGTCACGCTGGTGGAGATGCGGAACTTCTCTGATTCCCGGTCTCTGGACAGGAAAGGGATGAAGGTGTGAAGGGAACGGTATCTCCTGAGGAGCCTGGGGGCCATTAGATGTCCTGGTTTTGCTCACCCTTACTCTTGCTGCAGCAGACCTGACCAGGCTTCTGGTCAACAGAGTCACTGGCCCCTGGTCAGTCATCCATGCATCCACTCATCAATCTCTCTCCCTCCCTCATTCACTCCCCTAAATATTTTGCCTGAGAAATTGTACCACAGGTAGTTTGTGTTTAAGAGAACTCGGTCTGTGAAAATCTGAATCTACAATGGAGTAATTAGGGGCTAGGGATTTGTTTTACAGAAAGAGTTTTTGATTTACACACAATGTCTCTTCCTGTTCAAACTGTCCCTCCCATCCACCCCTCCCCCCTGCTTTTCACAGAGCTTGTTTATATGGCAGTAACTCCTCAGATAGCAGGAGCCAAAAGCTAAAGTTTTTGCTCCTTGAAACTCCCTTGAAAGCTGGGAGGAAACACTGAAGGAAGACAATACATTTCTGCCAGCTAAGTGGAGCTCAGTTAGGAAACAGGATTCAGTTTTGAAAAACCTCGCTTGCACATAATCTTCCCGGAAGGTGCCAATTCTTAAGTCACACCGTGCTGGCAGGAGAAAAATGGAAATGGGGAAGCAAACTTCCATTTATTGAACACCTACTCTATTACAGGCTTTGATATTCATTAGCTCACATCATCTTCACATAATCCTATGAAGTAAAGATCATTGTCCCCACTTTACAGAGGTAGAGACTGAAGCCCAGAGAGAACATGCATCTCCCTGATCACACAACTAAGATGATTAAGTCATGTTTTGCACTGGGTGGGGCCTTACCTGATGCCTACATGAGCAGCTGTCTTTCCCTGCCAATGGGCTTCCTTGTAGATTTTCTTTGCCTGGTCCTTCTCTTTGACTTCTGCAACATAGACTTTATTGTTGATGGTCCTGATGGGACAGGAAAGAGGAGGGACAGCAGAGATAGGGAAAGATAAAACAAGAGATGGTCAGAGACATAGAGAGAAAGAGATATACAAAGAAGGAGGAGGAGGAGGATGGGGATTGGGGGAAAAAAACTTAGTGCCATGAAGCCCCAGTGTGAGTGGCAAGAAGAGAAAAGAGGAGAAGAGAGGGATATAAACAGGGTGAAGTTGGTATCATTATCTCCATTTCTCAGATGGGGAAACAGACCACACAGCACATGGTGGACCTGGTGTTAGAGTTTTGTGTTTCCCAAAGTGTTGAAGGAATGCCACCTTTTGGCACACAACATAATTTTAGGTGGGACATAACTGAACATTTTTATTATAATTGTTATGTATTTACTATAATGTTTACTTAAAAATACAACTAGCACATAAACCCATGAACTTACAGATGTTGTTGCTTAAGATAAGACCTAGATCATCTTAAACAGTGTATCTATTTAAGAAATATGTTAAGCAGATTATATGGTGGGTGGCACAGGTGGTAAAAACTGTGAAAGCGGTGTGCAAAATGCTGCAAAGTTTTCTTGGCCAGACAAGGGAGAAGGCCTTATCCTCAAGGAGCTCAGACACTGATGGGTTGCAAACAGACTTGCTTACTCCCATTTTCCCCATTTCTCTAAGGAAGGTAATGAAGTGTAAAAGAGTTCAAAGAAGGGAGAGAACACTTTTGCCCAAGTCTTCAGGAAAGGGCCCTAGAGGAGGTAGCCTTGAAGCCAGGCCTGAAAGAGAGGGAGGATATAAAGAAATAATTCTCACGGGCCATGCCCTCTCAGACTCCTCTGCTGGCTCCTTCTCTTCCTGACATCTAAATCTTTGGAACACTCCAAGGCTGTGTTGTTGATCTGCGCTCCCCTCTCCTTTCCTCCCTTCCCTCCTCTTCCCTGTTCTGTTCTTTCTACATTCACTCTCTAGGTGATGTCATCTAGCCCCATGGCCTTAAATACCATTTATACACAGATGACTCCCAAATCTGTGTCTCCAATGTGGACTCATCCCCTGAACTCCAGATCCATCCAATTGCTTACTTGACATCTCCACTAGAATGGTCAATAGGCACCTCAAGCTCAACATCTCCAAAACTGAGCTCCAGGTATCTCTCCCCTGCCAAATCTGCTCTCCCCTGGTCTTCCTTATCTTAGGAAACAGTTGTTCAGCTAAAAATCTTAGAGCCATGCCTGACTTCCCTCTTTCTCTCACACTCCGCATCCAATCCATCAGATATTTTGGCTCTATCTTTAGAAGACATCCACAATCTGACCATGTCTCACCACTCTCACAATTACTGTCTTGATCCAAATTACCAACACCTCTTGCTTGGCTATGTGCAATAAACTGGTAACTGGCCCCCTTCTTCAATCTCTTTCCTCCTTTTCTGTTCTCTTTGAAGCAGTCAGAGAGATCCTGTTAATCCTAAATCAGGCCATGTACCTCCTCTGCCCAAAACTCTCTGTGGCTCCCATCTCAACTCACAGTATAAGCCAAAGTCCTCATCAAGTCCCCTGTGAACCTACACAATCTGAGTCACTGTCACTCTCAAACTGCATCTCCCCCTACTCTTTCCTTCACTCACTCTCCTCCAGCCACACTGGCCTCCTTGCTATTTCTTGAATTTCTTCAGCACATTCCCGTCTCAGAGCCTTTGCAATTACTGTTCCCTTTGCCTAGAATGCTCTACCCCCAGATTGTCGCAAGTCTTTACACCCTCTTTTTTTGTCAAGTGTTTGCTCAAATGTCACTTTCTCAGACAGACATCTTTGATCACTTTAAAACAGCACCTTCTCCCTCAGCCTGTCTCCCTTGCTTTACTTTCTGTTTCTTTGTAGCACTTCTCATCCACAAACTCACATATACTTACTTGTTTATTTTTTTCCTAGTCTATCTTCTCTACTAGACTGTGAACTCCTCTAGGGCAAGGGATTTTGTCTGTCTTATTTGCTTCTGTACCCCCAGTGCCTGGAATATGGCCTGGCACAGAGTAGGCACTCAACAATTATTTGTGGAGCAGGCATCTCAGACAGACAGCAGGAAAACACAGCGTTTTTTGTTTCAGGGAACAGTAAGTAGTTAGTTAGATTTGGCTGGAGCAGAGGGGCAGGGAAGGGAGGTATGGAGAGAAGGTTGGAGTGGTTGGGTGGGTCTAGAGAATAAAGGGCTTTGAACACAAGACTCAATGAGCTCCTATGGCAGCAAGGACTTTTTGCCATGGAGAATGGGGAGTCTTGGACAAATCTTGAAAAGGGCAGGAATGGGTCAGAGCTAGCCTTCGAGGAGTGATGGTTGGGTGTCCTAGAGAACATTAGTTCTCCTCCTTTCTATTTCTTGCCTCTTTCTGTAGGAGGCAAGGACACAGTCTCCATTTTACAAACGCAGTGGCTGAGGCACAGATATCAGGAAAGTTGCTTGACCAAGGTGGCAACTTCCAGGAACACTGAGGGAGGATAAGTAGCCTGCAGAAGAGACCACTCAGGCGAGAAGTGCTTCTAGGCAGCTGCAACAGAGCATTGCTGTGGCTGCCCTAGTGTGGGGGTGGGCCGAGCTGGCACTGCCCCAAGGTCTCCTGGGGGGTGTGGGGGGGGGTAGGGTGGAGCTGGTCTGGCAGCAGCACACTGGGGCCTCTGTGTGTGTGCTGCCTCCAGCCAGCATACTTTCCACAGAGTCTGCCCGAGAACATTTCCTCCAGCCTGCTTTGCTTAATTTTTTTTTTTTTAATTCTTTTGGTGTTTTTTCTATTGAAGCAAAAATCCAAATTCTCCCTGACTACTTGGACCTTGCATCATTTGACTGCCAGCCTCTCTGGTTAGCCCCCATACTCCAGACCCATGCCTGCTCTTTTGGTCTTTGTTTCCCATGGGTCCCCATGTGCAGTGATATTGGTCCCTTGAAATTTTACCAACATGGAAATTCTGCTTCCAGGAAGCCCTCCTTGACTACCCCAGCACTTGTCCCCTGAAATCCCTGGCCTGACTCCACACCAATTACCTCCTCCAATTTAGCTACTCTCCAGGGGAGTGCCAGAAGGTTCTTGATGTCACAGCCTAGGCCCTAGGGCTGCTGTTTGAGGTTGTACAGGTTGTTGATGGCACAAGAACCTCTTCCTCACTCACAGGGAAGATGGGGCCTGAGCTAGGGCAGGAATTCTGCCTGTGCTGGGCTCACTAATCTCCTAAGCCTGAGAGCTCCTCTCCCCAAAGCCAGGGGCCATTTTCTAATTCATGCTAAGGCACTATGGGGGCTAATGAGGCCCCACTGAGTTTCCCTTTATTTGCTCCTTCTCCCTTGTTCATCACCTCAATAAGGCACTGTCATCCACCAGGTCTGAGAGGCCAAAAGAAAGGTAGGCACCGTCTGTATTTACTTACTCCCCACACACAGTAAGCTTGCTTCTCCCTCCAATGGTCTCTCAGACCCACCGCCACTGTCCTGTTCCTGCCTTCAGCATACCCTGCACATGGACTCTGTCCCTGTTTCCCTACTAAGCTCCTGGTTGCCAGCCCACCCCCACTGCATGATCATCCCTCCTTGCTTAAAACCTTGCTGTGTCTCCTCTTTATGGGCCACAGTTATTTCTAAGGAAGGGTGCACATATCCCAGGGGATACTGAAGACAAATCAAGAGGGAGTGGGAAAAGAATATTCACACTCTACTTATAGGGGTTTTTCCTCATCCTTTGTGATTTATATTTATATGCTTTATAATGTACCTAATATATTTGCTCAGTAGTGTGTGTGTGTGTATATATATATATAATGTATAAATTAATAAATATACATATTATGGGAGTACATGTTCGAGTTTTTCCTGATAGGTGTACAAACACATAAGATGGTTTGGTGACCCTTAAGTGAGCCCCAAGTATGTGCTCTAGCATTAGAAGTCCTCCATGGCCTAGTTTTTCCCTATCTTTCAAGTTTTCTTTCTGACCGCTCTTCTACCCTTTGCCTGTCTCTGACACTACAGTGACATGGAAGTACTTGCAGTTCCCCTAATGAGGGAATGTTTGTGCCTTTACTCCTCTTTCCCAGCCATGATCACACCTTGCTTGCCTGGTGAACATCTCATATTTCAAGTCTGAGTGTAGGTGTCATCTCTGAGGCTTTATCCACTAGCCTGGGGTGAAGGAACTGACCACTGTCTCCTGGTCCACTTCACCGTTTCCACCATTCTGCATTCAGACTTCTCTTTCCTCCCAGAATACTTTATTAAAATCATCTTCTTACTGTTTTATGTCCCCCATCAGATTGTGAGCTCTTTGGGAGTAGAGACTGTGTACAGTTCATCTCACTCTTTCCGTTGTATCCAGCACAGTGTATGTCACACAGTCAGCATCAGGAAATGTTTGTTAAAAAAATAATAAAATTAATATTATCAAGTACATTATCATAATAATGTTCCTGGCACTTATTTTAGCATACATTTCTACATATATTAACTCCTTTAATCCTCAGAAGTGGGTTCTAATTTTATCTCCGTTTTGTAGACATGTAAAATGAGATTCCCAGAAGAGAAGTAACTTGCCCTGAGTCCCATAGCTGGCAGAGCCAGGTTTCAAACTCAAGAAGTCTGATCTCAGACTGCATCCTCTTAATCACTATGCTCTGCTGAAAGAACAAGCAAAAGAATGAACGAATGTATGCGTGAATGAATGAAGTGGTGAGTTTGGAAGCAGACTTACATGGTGAAATTGGAGATAAAGGCACGGCGAGGCAGATCCAGGTCAAAGATGGCTTCATGGGCTTCAGCATGTGGATTGAACAGGACAGATGTGACAAAGGTGTGGGCGTAGCGAGATACCACAGTGGAGCGCATGGAATATCTCATCATCAACAGCTGAGAGGGAAGATAGGAGGTGGGTTAGGTAGACTCTATCTTTGGCCTTAATAGGCTAGTACTTGGGAACACAAGATTCCTAGATAGGTCTCAGGGTACAGGTGGCTAAAATGAGGCCTAGAGAGGGAAAACAGCCTCTAGTATCCATCTTGTGGATCTGCCTGATATTTCAGCGAGCTTCATCAAGTCTCAGAACCAAAGACTCACAGAAGATCACAAATCAAGGGACCTCTCTGGACAAGTGCTGATCCAACTTTAATGTGCACATGAATCTCCTGGGGATCTTGTTTAATGCGAATTCTGATTCAACAAGTCTAGGTTGAGGGCTGAGATTCTACCCTTCTAACAAGCTCTCAGGGGATGCTAATGCTGCTCGGCCACAGATTTCACTTTGAGTAGCAAAGCTTTAGAATATAGCAGAGCGGCTGCCATTCATTGAGCCCTACTCTGAGCAAGGCACTGTGATAAATATTTATTTTTTCCTTTTTAGGATCTCAGGTAAAAAGAATTGCACCTGATATATGCAATCGTGAACTGTAAGCATAAGCATCTGGCATTTATGATCTTATTTAATCCTCACATCAGCCCCATGAGCTAGATACTATTACTGTCCACATTTTGCAATGTGTTAACTGAGGTCAGACAGCAGGCAAGATATCTGTCTTCTTCCTCACCCTTCCCGAAGTCATGATCCCTCCATCTACCCACACATAGTGCACACCTAGTTCCTTCCCAGTGTGAGGCAATGGGAAATGGAGGGCAATTTGGGATCAGGTGAACCTACGTTCAAATTCTGGTTCTGCCACTTCCTGTGTCTTAACCTATGAGCCTCTGTTTCCTCTTCTTTATCATGGGAATAATGATAGAGCCTAGCTCATAGAGATGCTGTGAGGACTAAATGAAATAATAATTCTAAGACCCCTGGTATAGCATCTGACACGAGCTCAGCAAACAGTACATCTTTTTCCTGGCCCCAGCTTCTCAGTCGTAGGATTGAAGAAACAGACTGGATAACCTTCCGCAATTCCCCCGAAGGAGCTAATTTTCTCACAAATCCCCAAGCTTTGTTCCCTCATCCCAGAACTGACCTTTGTGTTTGATGAAGGGGGGCCAGGAGGTCCCTGGCATGTCAGTTCAAGGAGAATGGTCAGCAAAGTACCGACACAGATGAGGTACCTCCACCCAGACATGATGCCACCTCTGGCCTGGGTCTGTTGTTCACATCCAGAAGGTCTGAGCCCGATCTCCAAATCTCTGCTCTTTTAAATCTCCAGGTATCCCTTCGCTTGAGAGGGAGGGACCATCCTGAAGGGTGGGGAAGGCTCTGAATGTGGCATTGAGGCCCATACAAGCCAGGATTGTCCAAGAGCTGGGGCTGGCATCTTGCCTGGAGAAGGGCCAGTTCCATTCCTCCCTTTTTCCACTCATCCAGCTGTAAGATGAATGGAAACTAAACATACCAGAGTGCTGGGTCTGTCTGTTTGCTGTGTTGGCTGAGGGTGGGGTTTTTCTTTCCTATAAACATCCACAGGAGCCCAGTAACTGGGGCCAGAGAAAGGGCACTTAGTATTGAGTATCTTAAAAAGGTGAGATGAGAGAGGGGTTGGAGAGGAAAGCCCCCAATCCTGGTCCTTTCTGGTGCTGACTTTAACCTAGAGCCAGGAGGGACTTACTCAGGGTTCAATAACAATTTAGGGGTCCTACAGACATCAGACCTATGATCCCCAGAATAGTAAAAGGCTAAGACAGGCTAGGGCAGAACTGAGAAAGAATATAATACAGTAGTTCAAAATACAGGCTCTGGACTCAGACCATCTGGGTTTGAATCTCAGTTCTGCCACTTACTGACTATGTAATATTGAGCCTCAGTTTCCTCATCTATAAAATGAGAATAATAATAGTACCTGCTTTGTAAACTCATTATTAAGATTGCATTTGTACTTTTGGAATGCTTGGCACATGGTTAAGTGTTCAGTAAACAGCTGCTAGGATGAGGGCAGGATGAAGCATGACAGGGATCAAAAAAGTATGGATAGCTTCTTGTTCCTCCGGAGTCTTGGGTAGAGGTGGGAGTGGGGAGATGCTGAGTCGAGGTGCTCCAGACTCAGTTTCTGCAGGTCCTGTGGAGGGTGGGGATGGGAGTGGGGCTGAGAAAAAGGAAAGTACTTGAAGGTCTGCACGGGGGCCATCAGCATCTCTCTCCTTGTCACTCACATAGAGCACAGACAGCTCTAGCACTTACCTTCAGGGGCAAAGCCACTGTAAACATTTTACAAACTGCCCCAGGAACGCTCAGAGTTGTCCTATGGCATTTGGCACCACACAATAAAGTCTTCGCATTCTAAAATTTGGGGGACCCAAAGCCATCAGTTACCACCTCCCCCAAGTCCAGATCAAGTTTCCTGTTGGGATTTCCTCATGAGGGAGAGCCCTAGCTAGAGAACAGCTCTGCTCACACAGCTGTTGCTATATAAGTAAACCCACATCAGCTACTCAGTCCTTTTCTCTTAAATATGAACAACCAAGAATCCGCAGGCAAATTAAGGAAGCCTGCAGCATGAAAGCAAAAGACTAAAATAAACAAACAAAACAACTCATCCCAGAGCAGTTTTGGAATCTGGGAAACAAAAGAGAACTTTAGGGGAAAAATGATAATATTCTCAACAAGATTCAAGAAGATAAAATGTGCATAAAACAAGAACTAGATGCCACAGAACAAGAACAATCAGAGAAAAGAGACTCCTTAGAAATTGAAAACAAGTTGCTAAAATTAAAAAAAAATCAACACAAGGACTGGGAAATAACACTGAGGAAATCTCCGGGAGTGTATGGCAAAAAACACAAAGGAACAGAAAATGTGAGAGGAAATTTAAGAGATATAGATCAATCCAGCAGGCTCAACATTTGAATAATAGGAGTTGCAGACAGAGAGAACAAAAACAATGAAGGAAACTTTATCAAAAACATATTTGAAGTTTATTTCCTGAAGAAGGCTCTCCAGACAGGTGCCCAGAACAGTGAATCTAGGAAACAGTGGATCCAGACCAACCAATTACTGCAGCAACTTCTTCACTGTTGCTCCTGCTTCTGCCTTTGTCATCCCTTCTTCTGTCCCCAACCAGTACATTTCACAAAATACAGAGGAGAAATCCATTTGAAACCCAAGTCATATCCTCTCTCCTTTCTGTTCAAAAACCTCCTGTGGCATATGGGGCCCTCTATGAGAGGGGTTGGTGAGGCAAGCCTTTATTACTTATCTGACCTGATTTCCTATTCCTTCTCTCCCTACCTTTCTCCACCACTCTAACGACCCTGGCCTTTATGTTTTTCAGAAATGCCAGGCATGGGAAAAAAATGCCAGGCATGGTTCTGCCCCAGGGCCTTTGCACTATTCTTTCTGCTTGAAATGATTTTTCCCCCTAGGTATCCACTTGGCTAGCTCTCTCACCTCTTGCAAGTCTTTGCTCGCATGCTATCTCTTCCGTGAGTCTTTCCCTAACCAACCTATATATTTATTTTTAATTTTTTTGTACTGATACATAATATTTTTACATATTTATGGGGTACATGCGATATTTTGTTACATGCATAGACTGCGTAATGATCGAGTCATGGTATTTAGGGTATCTATCACCTTGGGTATTTATAATTTCTATGTGTTGGGAACAGAAGTCCTCCCTTCTAGCTATTTTGAAATATACAATACATTGTTGTGACCAATTTAAACTGAAATTATCTCCCACCCCCACTGGCATTCCCCATCCCTTTATCCGCTTTATTTTTCTCTATAGCACTTGTCACATAGTTTGACTTGTTATATATTTTTCTGATTTATCTGATTATTTTCATTCTCTCCCTCACTAGAATCAGCTCCATAGGGGGCAAGGATTGCTATCTGTTTTTTTTCACTGATATATCCTCAGCTCCTAGAACAGTGCCTGGTACATAGTAGACATTCGATAAATATTCGCTGAATGACTGAATATAATAAAAGCATATAATTCAAAGAAAAAAGAAAGGCTCTTAGAAACTCCACTTGCGTGTGTTGTGTGTGTGTGTGTGTGTGTGTGTGTGTCTGTAATTATTCAAGAAAGTTGTGGTCCAAATAAAATGCAAAATAAAATATAACATGATTATAAGCAGCTGATGGAGTATAAGAGAGACTTCTTTTGACCTTGGTATTAGAAATACTCCTCCTTTGAGAGGCCCAAAGATTGTAGCATTGGACTTGCAGAGAAGGAAATGTATTCCTGGCTCACTGCTTGGCTAGATTTTGAAAAATATTTACATAGCTATGATAATGTGAATGCTGTTTATTGGTTTTCAGGTTTTAGAGCTAACCTGGGGAAACAAAGCAGAGAAGACCTGATTGTGGCTGCAGAACAGAATGTAAATGCTAATAAAGTGAACAATGTAAAAGGAAAGACAAAACTGACAATGTGGGACATTAAATGAACAGGAGATGGGTAGTGGCCCTAATATCCTTGTCCCCTAAAGTGGGCAGTTGGAATTATCTGTCAAAAATGGATGGAATAAGAAATAGAGGCCTGAGTATATTTTTTTCAAAATTACAAAATTAGCCAAGAACAAAAAAAGGAATATCAATGTTAACCATTGCAGGGAAGGGGAGGGAAAAGTGAAGCAGGATACATAAACAAAATCCTCATTGCCATCTTGGGGAGTCAACAGGATATTGTCTAAATTTTATAAAACAGGAAACATTACATACATATTATCTAGAGTTGTGAAGGGAACCACTGGTATAACTAAAACCAAAAATTGTGAAAAGGTGGCTTTGAGGGGCTGGGATGGAGATGGAGAGGATTGAGGCAGGGGACTATTAGTTTTTATAATATGCTCTTCTGTACTATTTGATTCGTTGCCATGTACATGCATGGATTTAATGAAAATAAAATGTTAAAAACTCTACATTGATCTCATAATGAAACAATCATATATCCTATGAAACTTTATGAAAATGTCTAAATGGGTATATGGATATCCAGTTAGGCTTGCCTCCATAGATGAAAATCATAGTGTAATGTACCTAGAATATGTTTCTCAGAAGGGTTGGAAAGGATATTCTTGGACTCAAGACATTGGAGGAAGTATAGAGCAGTGGTTAAGGCTCTGGTATTTGTTATACCACTGACCCAGGTTCAAGTCCTCCCAGTGCCATTCCCCTTAGTTAGTTGTTTTGCCTTGGGCAAGTTACCTCTCTCACCCTCAGTGTTGCTTTTTGTAAAACCAGGCTAGTGCTCACACCTTCTTCACCAGTAGAAATGTAAGCTCCTCAAGAGCAAGGGCCTCCTCTGTAGAGGTGCCTAATATGTATGTAGTTCGTGCTCATTTTCTGGTAAATGGCCCTATCATGCCTTACAGACTTGTGCTGAGGAAGGAGTCAACATAGAAAGAGCAGGGGAGAAAGAGGGTTAGTCCGAAGGTGGGTAAGAGGTTTCCTCATCTATGGAAAATTTGCCTTTTGTTTAACAAAATGTAGTCATTTTGTTGTGGAAAGATAGCCCTCAGGGCTTAGAAGTTACACAAAGTGAATTAAATTGCCCTACATATAAGAGGGGGAAAGTTGAGATTTCACCAGCAGCTCAAGGGAGAGGATGTAGGAGCCTGGAACTGGAAAGGAGGGGAGCTGCCAGTATGCTGGGGGACAGAAAGCACCCAGCAGGGATGGGTCATGGGGCACAGGAAAAGGGACAGTTAGTAGGCCTTTTTCGATGGTAGCAATGCCTGTGAAAATGTGAAGAACAAGAAAGTCTGATGTCCAGTTTAAAGTTGATGGCTATGCTGTGCTGTATCACTTAGATCACTAAAGAAATGATGGGGAGCCTTCGAAGGAAACTTTTGCCACTCTCTCCCAGCATTGTCTCTGAATTTTCCAAAATTGTTCTGTATAGTCTGGGGGAAAGGAAATGGGCTAAGATAGGATTGGTGGTGGGAATATTCTGGGCTTCCCATTTGAGGTTTAGGGGTCTGGAGTCTTGGATGCTTCCAGGATTAGATAGCTCCATCCTGACATTCTGCACTAAGCAATCCTTAGCCTGTCTGTCCTTATCTCCAGAACAGAGCTGCCTGTGTGATAACTCACCTTTTCATCATTCCCATTTGCTTGATATGTAGGATCTATGTGATCTCAGGTATTTGCTGATCTATGGATGCTGGAAGTGGGTCTGAGACCCAGTGACAGAGGTTCTTCAGAGTTTATGGGTGGATGCTTTAGATCAAGATTCCAAGAGTTCATAAGGAGAAGGTGGGAGGAAATATCTCTGGTCAAAGGGTAAAGATTGTTAAACCAATTTGTCTTTTCTCTTCTGATAAGGTTGCCTCCTGTCCCCTGATCGCTGATCCCCAGGTCCTAAGATAAGGATGTTTGTGGTATTGTGTTATGAAGGTGGTAGAATTGGGAGGAGACCGGGGAAGTTTGGGTTTGAAAATCTTTGGGAATGCCTCCCTGATGGACTGAGATTTTGCCTGAATTCGTTGAATCCAATATCTCCTAAGTTTCTGACTCTGTATTCATTTAAGTTACCCCAGAATCCCAAAGACAACAACTGGCACCTCAAACATTGTGCAACTTAAAATGTTGGAAGTTGTAACAGAAGGTAGACATATTAGAGGGGTAGATTTAACAGAGGGTGCTCCATGGGTCCAAAATTGCATGAACAAAGGCTCCTAGGCAAGAGAAGGCAGGGCACATCTGGTAATAGTAAAGTGTTCTGTTTAGGTGGAATATAGGCAACTATATCTAGTGCTCAGAAAAACAGCAGGAAAAAGGCTGGAAAACTAATCACGGCTAGATTTTGGTGAGCTTTAAAATTGGGCTCAGGCATTTCTTGAAAAAGCAGTTGATACTCATTGTTACGAATACCCCACCTGCCTTTCACATCTCAATTCACTGCAATGAGGAAATTGCTGCATAGGATAGAGTCTGAAATAACAATGGCTTAAATAAGACATAAATTCATTGGTCTCACCTAAAAGAAATCTAGAGGTTGGCGGTATATGGTGGCTCCATGAAATTCTTGGGAATCCAGGTTCTTTTTAGTTTACTGCTCCATTATCCTTAGAGTGTGACCCTAGTCCTCATGGCCTTTATTCCAGGAGGCTAGATATCTAGCTAAAAATCAGATGTCCTATTACTAAGGAAGAAGAGGAGAATGGCTATCAGGGTAAGCAATTAACAATCTATGCCACAAATGTCTGCACTGAAACTATTCCTTTTAAGGCCACCAGAGACCACCATCCAATCATCAGAATCCCTAGACATCTTGTCGAGGTCTTACTTTTCTTGAGCTCTTGGCAGCATTCAACACTATTGATCCCCCTCTCCTTTCAAAACATTAGCTCTCCTTAGTTTTGTGACACTCCTTTCTTTTGGTTTTCTCCCTATCTCTTTGGTCACTCCTTATCATCCTCTTTCATGGGCTCCTTTTTCTCCACCTATACCATAGATGCTGCTGGTCTCCAGGGTTCTTCCCTTGATCCATGTCTCTTCTATCTAGCTCTACACATTCTTCCTGGGTGCTCTTGTCCTTTCTCATGAATTAAAGGACCATTTATGTACTGATGACTCCTAGATTTGTAACCTCAGCCCAGACCTCTTTCCTGAGTTTCAGACATGTATATTTAACTGCCTATGGCACATTTTCACCTGGATGTCCCACAGGTGCCTCAAAATCAATGTTCATTTTCCCTCAAATCCACTCCTCCTTCAGTATTCCATACCTCAGTGAAAGGGAGATCCACACAATCTCTCAAATCAGATCCCCAAGAGTTCCCTTTGACACTTCCTTCCTCACCCTTCTCTCTACAATCCAATTACTCATCAAGTACTACTGTTTTTTATTCCTTTACTATATCCTGAATTCAATCACTTCTCACTGCCTGCTACCACTCTAGGCCCAAACACAATCATTGCTTCCAAGGATGACTACAAAAGTCATAACTACTCTTCCTGTTTCCAAGAAGACGTCTAATCTGTACTCCACATAGAAGCAAGGATGTTCTTTGTAAAACACAAACCTATGTCGTATCCGTGCCTAGAATCCTTTGATAACCCCTCGATGCTTTCAGGATCAAGACCAAAGTCTATAATTTGGAGGGGATGGGCTTTGGAGCACCAGAATTTGAAGAAAAGGAGGGGCTATGTCTAGTGTGGACAGGAGAAAAAACCTAGGCGGCAAGAAGGTGGTGAGCATATATCACAAACGTGGAGGGAGCAATAATTCAGAGAAAGAAAGGAGACAGGAGAACAGAAGCCCACCTTGAATATGTGGGAAATGTGTGTGTGTGTGTGTGTGTGTCTTGAATTATCCATAGAACATAGGGATTCATGATATTTTATTTGTATAGTAATGGAAAAGGTGACCTCATAAAGCAGAAGCCTTGTGACCATTTGAATTACATTTGGATGTAGGAAAGGTATTGAATATTATTTCTGCAACTGACCACTGTGCTGATTTTATTATGGTTTCTATTAACTTTTTAGTTGATACTCTTGGATTTTCCAGGTCTGCATTCATATACTCTGTAATTGATGATGATTTTGTCTACTTTCTGTTATTTTTACATTTTATTTCGTTCTCTTGAATAGACCCAATTGCTTATGTAAGTTTATTATGTGATAGACATGCCATTTCACACCAGTGAGGGAAAAGATGGATTAGTTTGCACATGGTGTAGGGGTAAGAGACTATAATTTTGCAGAATAATCAAGCCGAATTCTCATAGAAAACAAATTTTGGAATGGTCATTTAAATGTAAATAATAAAACCATAAAAGTGCTTGGGAAAAAATGGAGATTGTTATAATGTAGTAGTGTGGAAAGCAACTCCAAGCAAGAAGCAGAACTTAGTAGTAGTAAAGGAAAAACTGATATATTTGAGCACATAATAATTAAACCCTTTTGTATGGCAAAAAATATCCTAACATGAAAAATATCTGTAATATGTGACACATAAATATGTGAGACACGTTGCTGGGGGAATGTTATTCCATGTACTTTTTGGGAGTAAGCTAACAAATTTTGTATCAAATGGAAGACTTTTTTGTAGCATTTGAGTTAAGAAAAAAATACCATAAATAAAAAAATGCCCAATGCAGATACCAGGATGTTCTTTGCAGCACTGTTTGCAATAGCAAAAAAAAAAAAAAAAAAAAAAAAAAAAAAAAAAAAAAAAAAAAAAAAAAAAAAAAAAAAAAAAAAAAAAAAAAAAAAAAAAAAAAAAAAAAAAAAAAAAAAAAAAAAAAAAAAAAAAAAAAAAAAAAAAAAAAAAAAAAAAAAAAAAAAAAAAAGAAAGAAAAAAAGGAAACAATCTAAACATCTACCCTATACTAGACTGATTAAAGAAATCATGGAATATCTATACAAGAAAAGATCATGCAGCTGTTACGAAAAATGTGCACTAACAGAAAGATGTTTAAAATACAACTCAAAAAAAACAAAAACAAAACAAAACAAAAAAAAACCGGGTCAGAGAACAGGAGGTATAGTGTACCATCTGGTACAGTGGAGAGAAAACCCAAATAATTAGTACATTAATAGAAAAAATCTGGAGGAATGTATATCAGAATGTTAATAGTGGTTAGTTCTGGGGGATAAGGGTGGCCTTTCATTGGTATGTTACATATTTCTGCATTATTTGAATTTTCACGACAACACATTACCTTTGTAATAAAAAAAAATGAAGATATAAAAATAAATACATTCAATGAATGAATCGCTTTCAAGGGGTGGTTTGGGTTGGGTGAGAAGGGCTTCAGACCGAGCCTGGTACAGTGGCATAAACATGGGCTTTGGCGTCAGACAGCCCTGAGCTGGGCCCCATTGCCCCACCCCCGAGGAAGGCGAGGGGCGGGTGGCAGGGGGCTGCGGAAAGGGGCTGGGCTGGGCTAGTCTGTCTGCAGCTCCAGTCCAGGAGGCTGAGACTTCGAGAGGGACTGAGAGAGGGCAGACGCATCCCGCACTTGCTCGAGGACAAGGTGAGGGCGTTGAGATTGGGGTTTCCTGGAGGCCAGACAGTGAGTGGTTCCAGCCCCCTCGAACCCACAGCCAGGCAGGTGGGCAATTCTTACCGCACCACTGCAGCTGGAGCAGAGGTGACCTGGAGTGGGGTGTAGCAATGAGGACTGAGAAAGTAGTAGGCTGTACGGACCGGACCGGGGAGCAGAAACTAGCGGAGGAGGAGGGGAGAAAAAACGGGGAACCGGGCATGTTGGGTGGGGGACGGGGAATACGAAGGGGGAAGGGAATACTGAGGGGGAGTGGAGATCCAGAGGAGATAATAGGGAATGCAGAGAGGGGTTATGGAATACAAGGGGGAAGGGCGTGCATAGGTAACATGGAGGGAGATGTAAAGAATGGGAATAGGGAATTCTGTGGGGTAAATAGGAAATGCGAAGGGGGAGGGAGTAGAGAGCGAGGCAGAGGGAATACGGAGGAGGGGTAAAAGGAATCAGGAGCAGGGAGCGGGGGAGGGGCAGACAGGCTGGGACAGAGGCCCCCTAGGGAGGCGGAAAGGGGCGGGACCACTTCCGGCCTAGAGAGGGGAGGGCAGTTTCTGAGTTTCTGAGGGGCTTGGAGCGAGTGGACGCACTTGAGAATTGCAGCAGGACGAGGTGAGAGCGGAGCCCGGTTTTGGATGAGAGCCCGCTGGGGGTCGGTCCCATCCTCTCCGATTGGGAGGAAACCTGCCATAAGGACCGGATCGTACCGGATCCATTTGGCTGAGAGGGGAGGGGACTGGACTCGGTTTGGCTGGGCCCAAGATGGAATCACGAGCTCAATATTGATTTGAGGAGGGGGTGTTAATAGAGAAGGGGCGGAACCAAGATGCGCTTTACCCCTGTTTGGAGGGGGGCGTGTTAGGAAAAAGGGCGGGACTGGGAGACACTGTGGACTTGGTGGGGTGGGTGTGAGTAGGGGAGGAGCCGGGACCACCAGACACTGCGACAATTTGGGGAGGAGGCTTGTTGGGAGGGGGCGGGACCGAATAGCACTGCGGACCTGGAGAGGGGCGTGTGTTGTGGCAGGGTGCTGGACTGAGATCATGATCATTGCGCATGCGCAATATGTATCGCTAGAAAGGGGCGTGTTGAGAAGGGCCAGCACGGAGACAGGCTAGCTACTGAATGCGCATGTGCACGGTGGACATCAAAGAAAGGGCTTGTGCTGGGAAAGCGGGCGGGGCTGAGATGGGCCCCCGCAGCGGGCGCGCATGCGCTCTATTGACCTGCGGCTGGAGGGGGGTTGCACTGGGAAAAGGGGCGGGGTCCTCAGAGCTGCCGCGCTGGCACATCTTCCTGGAGAAGGGGAGGGTGCGGCTGCAGAGAATTGAGACCTGGACGCTTTGGATTCCTGTATCTGAGAACAGAGTCGTTGGGGTTGGGGGAGGGGTTTGGGATTGGGGCCCTAGGGAAGGTGAGGATCAGCCTTCAGGCAGAACAGCGAAGAGGAAGTTCAGTGGGCTCTCTGCTTGACCCGGGCCTTCTCCTCTTCAGGCACAGCTCTTGCCAGGCCAACTTGAGACATGTCTGACACAAGCGAGAGTGGCGCGGGTGTAACTCGCTTCCAGGTAAGGCCTCTTTCTGTCCTCTTCCCAGCTACTTTTCCTCTGCAGCCTCTGTTGCTGTCCCAAATCTCTTGGCACTTCCCCTCCCATCCTTGTCCTTCTCCACCCACTTCCCTGCCTGGGTGACCCCCAGTGGAGGAAGGGAGAGAGGGTGGGAGGGTCTGTCTTCTGCCTTCAGTTCTTGCTCAGAGGAAGGGGAGGCCTTGTTGGGTTTGAGGTGGTCAGCACACTGCAGGTAGGAGTCAGTACAGGTCAGAGAAGTGTGGCCTTGGAATTCTGGAGCCATGTGCCTACTTGAGGGTGGGGAGAAGGTCCGTGAGCTTCTCTGCTTCCTCTTGCAGGCTGAAGCTTCAGAAAGGGACAATGGGTTGACAATGCAGACCCTATTGACAGTGACCCAGAATTTGGAGGTCTCAGAAACACTGAAGACCTCAAAGGCACCAGAGGTCTCAGAGGATGTGAAGGTCTCAAAAGCTGCAGCGGTCTCAAAGGCCACAGAAATCTCAAAGACCCCAGAGGCTCAAGAGGCAGCTGCCACCCAGGCCTCAGCTACCACTCAGCTGACTGATACCCAGGTTCTGATGGCTGAAAAGAAGAGTCCAACAGCTGACACCAAGAAGCCGAATGCTGACCCACAGGCTGTGGCAATGCCTGCCACTGAGACCAAAAAGGTCAGCTGTGTGGCTGATACGAAGGTCAATGCAAAGGCCACGGAGACTGAGCTTGCTGCCTCTAAGGCTCCAGCAGATGAACCTGAACCTGAGGGTGCAGCTGCCCAGGCTCAGGAGAATCAGGATACTCGGCCCAAGGTCAAGGCCAAGAAAGCCCGAAAGGTAAGACCTCTGCAGTCACCACCCTTGCTTTTCCACTCCTCTCCTTTCATTTGGTTCATTTGTTTTAGAAACATTTAGAAAGATCTGTGTGCTCCTCAAGGATGTGGGGAGCACTGAGAAAAATATGTAATTCCTGTGTTCAGAGAGCTTGCAGACTGGTAGGGAGATGAGACAGAAATACACATAGTTGCAATCTGAATGTAATGTCGTTAATGTTTATATAGTAGCTACTGTGTGTTAGGCCTTGAGCAGATTTTCTCGTTAAATCTTGAAAGTAATTCTTACAGACTCAATTTCATAAAGAAGGAAGTTGAGTCCCAGAGAGGTGAAATGGCTTGTCCAGGGTGTCTCATGCAGAGCCAGTGGTGGACCGAGAAAGAGGAGAAGCCTCAGGCCCCACCCTTGGGTTGCTCCTGGCCTGCCAGGGAGACGAAAATCCTGTCTAGAAGTCAGTAAGAAACAAACCCAGCATAGTCAATGTCTAGTGAATCAGGCTGTTACTGCAGGGTGGGATTAGGGGTTACTTCTTGGAAGAGATAGGGTGAGGAAAAAGGACCACTTGTATCATCTGGTGATGTTGAACTTGCTCTCTGTTGATACAGGTGAAGCATCTGGATGGGGAAGAGGATGGCAGCAGTGATCAGAGTCAGGCTTCTGGAACTACAGGTGGCCGAAGGGTCTCAAAGGCCTTAATGGCCTCAATGGCCCGCAGGGCTTCAAGGGGTCCCATAGCCCTTTGGGCCCGCAGGGCATCAAGGACTCGGTTGGCTGCTTGGGCACGGAGGGCCTTGCTCTCCCTGAGGTCACCTAAAGCCCGCAGGGGCAAGGCTCGCCGTAGAGCTGCTAAGCTCCAATCATCCCAAGAGCCTGAAGCGCCACCACCACGGGATGTGGCCCTTTTGCAAGGGAGGGTAAGAACTCTGTCCTCTTCATTCTGCCTTTTCTACTGCCTCGCCTGCTCTCTTCTCTGCTATCCTATCAAGTTTTCTGCAAACTGATGTTAATCTTTCCATCTTTTACTGTTCTCTCAGGCAAATGATTTGGTGAAGTACCTGTTGGCCAAAGACCAGACAAAGATTCCCATCAAGCGTTCAGGTAGAGTCCCTACTAACCCTTCCCTGCCCCGAACTCTGCCCTCCATTGCCCTCTTGCCAATGCGCTGGGGGCATCCCTTGCTCTTAGGCGCCTATCTCTGTCCTCCCAAAATTCTGCTAGCATCTCTGTTGATAAGCTCAGAGCCTGGTTATGCCACCCATGACATGTTTGGCAAAGGGTCTATAGCTTGGGTGTGGGGGCCACCTGGTGTCTCTTCAGCCCAGGTGCTTGCAACACTCTCCCCTTGCAGACATGCTGAAGGACATCATCAAAGAATACACCGATGTATACCCTGAAATCATTGAACGAGCAGGCTATTCCTTGGAGAAGGTGAAGGGGCATCCCTGGAGGATGGGTGCAATGGGGAAGACTTGAATCCAACAAAGGTGTACATGTCCCTTCAAAGGGGAACCATAGAGATCTGCTAATCTAGCCCATCACTGTGCTGATGGGCAGACAGCGGCCTAGGGAGGTGCACAGACTAGCCATGGGTTACACAGCAAGTCAGCAGTGAAAGCATAGCTAGGACCCAAGCCACCCAACCTAGTCCTGGCTTCTGTCTGCAGCTGGACACATCCTGTCATGTATTTCAGATGCTCACCTGTCCCTTACACTCCCCATTCTCTGTCTCTCTAGATTCCCACTAATCACAAAGGTGACATTGATGACAGTAGTACATTTGTTGTGTTTACTGGGTGCCGGCACTTAGTTACGTGCTTTATGTGCATTATCTCACTGATTGCTCACATGCCCCAAACCCCTAGGTACTCAGGAAGCCGTGGCATGCATAGGAAGCTGAAGTTTGTGATCTCACAAGCTCTTCTTCCCATCCACAGGTATTTGGGATTCAATTGAAGGAAATTGATAAGAATGACCACTTATATATTCTTCTCAGCACCTTAGAGCCCACTGATGCAGGCATACTGGGAACGTAAGCTGGGAAAGGGATGGGGTGGGAGGGGGGATTCTGCTTTTGTTCATGGTTCTAGCCCTTCCCTGTCCTCTCTCCCTACATCCTCTTAGAGGGTCACGAAAGACAGGGCCCCAAAAGCCCCTGTCCCAGACCTCGCACATAGTTGGAGCCCTGCGCTCAGTAGTGGTGCCTGATTATGATTGACTGAAGGCTGTAAGAGACGGGGGTGGGGCATTCCTGCTGTCAGGTTCCCTGTCTCTCCAGAAGCTTCCCAGGAAAGCAGGCCTATTGTTGCTTGTCTCTCTTCCTACTGAGTCCCTGGCCAGGCCTTGGTTGAGTGGTTCTCAAGGAGAGCTTCATGGTGTTGGTGGACCAGGATACATGAAGAGCAGGAATATCAGGGGGGCCCTGCCTAGAATTCTCTCAGGGCCGAGAGGTCTGGGAGAGAAAGAAGGGACTCATGCTGACTGGGTGCCTGGGTTGTACCAGGTTGACAGACATCCTTCCATCTTCTTGGCAAACTGGGAAGGGGGAGATGTGATTTTCTCATTTTGCTGAATAGGAGACTGAGGCTCACAAGTCTACGTGCCTTGCCTGGGGTCACATGGAGCTTGAAGCATAGACTCAGCAGAATTCTCCCATATCTGAGGAATGTGGGAGAGGCTAGCCTAGTGAGCTGGCTAGTGTGTCTTTTGTAGACGGCTGCTGGGCATAAACCTCTCTGTCCTATTGTTCCCTTAGGACTAAGGACTCACCCAAGCTGGGTCTCCTCATGGTGCTTCTTAGCATCATCTTCATGAATGGAAATAGGTCCAGTGAGGGTGAGTGGCTTGGTGTGCAGCTGAGTGGGTGGCCATGGTCTGGATTCCAAGTGTTCATTTTCTGTCCCTCTCTCCTCTTGCCTCCCCTTGCAGCTGTCATCTGGGAGGTGCTACGCAAGTTGGGGCTGCGCCCTGGGTATGATTGGGCTCTCTCAGTGCTTGCTGTCCATGTTGTCCTTTGGCAAGAGAGGACGGTCCCAGGATTGCATCAGCCTGGTGGTCTGGTGGAGAGGGCCCAGGGTTCTGACGTGGGTGGATGGGGAAATGGTCCTGAACTCTCTGCTCCCTCTTTCACTGTCTCTTGGGCTTCTACGAAGCTTCCCTCTTGTGCTGGAAACCTCTTTTCCACCTGGGAAATGCCTCAGCCCTGATTGTATTGATTTGTTTATTTGTTTTTCTTTCTCTGCTCTCAGGATACATCACTCACTCTTTGGGGATGTGAAGAAGCTCGTTACTGATGAGTTTGTGAAGCAGAAGTAAGTGTCTTTGTCTGATGTTAGTGTGTTCCATGCATTTGGCCTGTTTTCAGAACTGAGTGATAAAGCCATGGTTAGTGCATGTGAGTCTGTGTGTGTGCACATGTGCATGTGTGCAGGTGGTAGGTTATTCCTGGGGAAGTGATGGGGAAGAGGAGCAGCACATCTTTCCTGCTCTGTTACATGTACTCTCACACTTGTCTTCAGAATAACCCTACAAGGGAGAGATTATCATCAACAGCATTGTGCACATATGTAGAAACTGAGGCTCAGAGAAGTGCACTCATTTGCTCAGGCTTACACAGGTAGCAAATGGAAGAGTTGTGTTTAAAATTTGGCTCCAAAGCCATGGTTCTTTTTACTCTGCTAACCAGGGCTTCATAAACATTAATTTCCATAAATCAATGCCATAGAATGATAGCCTCAGGCAGCCAGGTACTGTGCTAGGAACTTGACTTGTACATCTCATTTCATTTTCATAACTACCCTGTAGAATAGGTGCTGTCATCCCATCCTTGTTTTACAATTGAGGGACCTGGGGCTCCAAGAGGGAATATCTGAGTGTGGCCCACAGCTGGTAAGGGGCCCATTTGGGCCCGGAGCCCAGCCCTTTTGACTTTTTGGCCAGGACCCACCCTATCCTTGGTTCTTGGAAGACACAGGAGCACTTACACAGGCACATGCATGTGCATACAGAAACACACACACACATGCACACAAAGGCCCAGGAATTCAGGAGTATGCATGGAGCATGCTGCTCTTGGCTGACTGTTTCTTCCTTTATAGGTTTTCTAATTATTTTCTATAGTGGACCTTTCCAGGGCTTGGCCAGGCTATAACTCAGACCCTTTTAGGTGTGGTGGGTGTGCTCAGAGCAGGGGGCCTGAAGAATGGCTCCTTTGTTTACAACACACCCAACAGGAATCTGGGGTCATCGTGATGAGGGGCACAAAACTTGTGGTCTCCCTATGAACAAATGTCCTACATATATTCTCCCTGCCCTTCTACATGGCTTCTGGGCAGGACCAATAGGGCTCAATATTGGAAGAAAAAATGTAGTATTTAATGGGGGAGGTTGCCATCTAGAGCTTGTCCAGTCCATACATGGGTGGGCGATGGGTGGTGTTAGAAATAAAGGCTTTGAACTTCTCTTTTCAAGGTACCTGGACTATGCCAGAGTCCCCAATAGCAACCCCCCCGAGTATGAGTTCTTCTGGGGCCTGCGCTCATACTATGAGACCAGCAAGATGAAAGTCCTCAAGTTTGCCTGCAAGGTAATTGGAGAGCTGCCTGATCTTGGCATATCAAGGGCATGGGGTGGCCCTGGCTGGGGGAGGCTATGTGCAGAGCAGCCTGCAGTTCATATCTGAACAATCTGAAGCCTCTGTTAATTGCCACACACTGTGCCAGGCACTTTATCTGAATAATTTAATCCTTACAATTAATATGTCATTGCCCTATTGCAGATGAGGCCCAGAGAGGTTGGTAGGTGACATGTCCAAGGTCACGGAGCTAGTAAGTGTCAGAGCAGGGATGGAAAATTAGGTGCGTAATTACTAGTAGTAGGTACTGTATTATTACTCTTATCTACAGCATCTAGCATGGTGCCTAGCAAACAGTAGGTGCTTAATTCTCTGGTTATGATCCTTCTGATGGTTGTTATCCGTTTCAGGTACAAAAGAAGGATCCCAAAGAATGGGCAGCTCAGTACCGAGAGGCAATGGAAGCAGATTTGAAGGCTGCAGCTGAAGCTGCAGCTGAAGCCAAGGCAAGGGCCGAAATTAGAGCTCAAATGGGCATCGGGCTCGGCTCAGAGAATGCTGCTGGGCCCTGCAACTGGGACGAAGCTGATATTGGACCCTGGGCCAAAGCCCGGATCCAGGCAGGAGCTGAAGCTAAAGCCAAAGCCCAAGAGAGTGGTGGTGCCAGTGCTGGTGCCAGCACCAGTACTAGTACCAGTGCCAGTGCCAGCAGTGGCTTCAGCACCAGTGCCAGTCTGACTGCCAGTCTCACATTTGGGCTCTTCGCTGGCCTCAGTGGAGCTGGTGCCAGCACCAGTGGCAGCTCTGGTGCCTGTGGTTTCTCCTACAAGTGAGATTTCAGGTATCTACCTTGGTTTCAGTGGGAGCAGTAGGGGCTCATGGGGCTGGGATGGGGAGCTGGGTGGTCTAGGAAGGCCCATGCTGGAGAATGATGCAGAAAGTGTGCGAAGACACTGCTTTTGACATTTTATTCTTTCCTCTTTGCTGGGTATCAATTGACTCTTTTATTTTCTTTGACTTGTGTTTTCAGATACTGTTAATCCCCACAGTCTTTCTCTTCAAGCCAGGGTGCATCCTCAGAAACCTACCGAACGGAGCACTCTAGGCAGCCACTATCAATCAATTGAAGTTGACACTCTGCATTAAATCTATTTGCCATTTTCTGAGTTTACTGCTTTTTGTGGTGGGCTGTCACATTTTGGTATCACATTTAGTTTGAGACAACATTGTTGGATTCCCAGGAGCGAGATTAGCACACCTTTCTGGGATGTGTTGGGCCCCATGTCTAGCCTGCACAGCAGGTAGGATTTCAGTGGATGGAGTCATGGGCATTGTAGGCACAGAGGAAAATGCTGTGAAGAAGAAGCATGAGGTGGGCAAGTCTGGAGCAGAAAGCATAAGTAGAAGAGAGTGGACATTAAGTATAGAATCTCCTTTTAAGAAATCTGGATGAGACAGGAAGGAAAGAAAGGGAGGTAGCTAAAGGGGACTATGAGAACAGAGAACATTTTCTTGGGGAAGGAGAGAAAGACTTGAGCAGGGAAAGAACCAATGGAGAGGGTGAAGTTGAATGTTGATTCCTACAGCCCAGTCCCTGAGGAGGTGAGAGGGGATGGGTTGCCAGAAGGCCTGGGAAAAGGGACTGCCTAGACAACTCTGATGGGGAGTATGGAAGCATGTGGAGCAGTGGGGAGGCCCCAAAAGAGCATGGAGCTCATGATTTTCGGGGAACATGGCAAGGTGCTCAGTAATCTTGGTGTAGGGAACCAAGAAGACAAGTAGTGGTTTATTCCAAGGTTTGTGTTCTACTGTTTGGGTCTGGAATAAGAACTCGGGACCCCGGGCAGTGAGTGGATGAGTCTGTATCTTCACTACTGTGTCCACAGTGCCTGACATATAGTAGGTACACAGAGTGGTGGAAGAGGTGACCATGAGGCCCAAGCAGGCTTGGGGAGGAAGGATGACAAGAGTGTATGATAGATTTGGGGTCCATAGACAGGAGTCTCAGTGAAGTCCATGAGTGGGGGCAGAACATTAAGTGAATAGGAGTGCCTGCCATATGTCTGACAGTGTTCCAGGTATCTGGGAAGGGGTGTTGAGAGAACTGGAAGAGTGAACTGGGGGACTAGTCAAGACAGACTGTGGGATGATTGTATTTAAGAAGACAGAGCAGAGAGAGGTCCAAAGAGTGGGTGGTTGAAGGGAAGAGAAGATGACGGTTCCTACAGATGAGGGGTCAATGGCCCAGGAGGCCAGGGTATTGGTTGGGTTATCCATGTAAACAGTGAAATCACCCAGACAGTGGCAGGAGTTGGGCTAGAGGGAAGCACTATGAGCTGGGTAGCCAAAGTGTTGTCATGTTGCTGAAGGCGGTGTCCTCTCAGTGACGTTACCCACTGAGAGACAAGGCCCTCAAGCTACCAGAGATCCATCTCCCTGTTTTAGGGGATCTTCCCTGGACCTTTTTCTCCATGAAACCTTCACTATCTCTAATCCCCACATTACCAGGCTCCTAATCACTGGGATAGTCTTAACAACAATGAGACCCTTGTAATGGCCACCTCTCCCCTCCTGTAGACTCTATAAGGGATAAAGGAAGAATGTTTATTGCTTAGGGAACAGGATTTTTAAAACACAAACAAAGCTCCATCCAGAGCAAGACAGCTCCATGCCTGTGGCCATGAATTGCGATCTGCTGAGGTGGTCTTCACTGGAAACAGAGGTTCTTCCACTGTGAACTAGGTCATGGTCTTCTTGGGGGCTGGGTAGTACCCAGGACAGGTAGACAAGGTCACAGGCAGTTTTGGCCTCCTAGGAAAGACTCAGGGTGGCTACTGTGTCCAGGGCCCCCTCAAATGCCCAGGTGATGTCCATGTGAAAATGGGGGGTGGTGAGGAACTTGGGGGCTGTGATTCTAATAAAAATTGAACTCCAAGTGCTTGGTAGAGTTAAGGGTGAATCATAGTTGCAAAGAACTCTGCCCTTCCCACTTGCCTTCCCTCTATAGGCCACTGGGCTTGCTGGGCTCCCCTCTCTTCTTCCCCTCCCACAAAGCCTAGAATTTAACAGGACAAAGGGTTGGCTCTTCTTCACTCCTCACTCTCCAAGAGTTGGGACTAAAGGCAGAGGGGACAGGGAGGAAGAGAGCAAGTCTGGTCTCAGGCCACTGGGGGAGTATTGGGAGCAGTGAGAACCAGGGGAAATAGGGACAGACCCTTGTTCATGTTTTGGCCACATTTATTAGCCTAGAGGCCATTACTGTAATGAATGAACTGCCACAATTTTCAGTCTTTTTTTCAGTATGCTATTAATTAAATTCCAAATAGTTCTACATTGTATCATGTAGCTTCCCCTTGGCTAGGAGTGAGCAGAGCCCCTGGAGCAGTTTCTCTGTTTTTTTTATTATCACTCCCTAAAAAGCCTTTTTAGACGTTTTTGTCCCAATTGTCACCCCATGAAATTTTATTTTCACAGATATACTGTATATATCTATTTAATAACTATATATTTGTGTTTTATACATAAAAGTATTACTCTTCTTACTCAATACAGGGTTAATAATGACTAAATAAAATATTTACGTTAAAAGTTAAATGTGTTTAAAAAAAGTTAAACGTGAAGGTAAATCCATGTTGCACCCACGCATAACATCCATCCCTTCTACTGTGGCGATTTTGTTCATTTGCTCATTGAAAGCACTGGGGCATTGGGGAAGGGGGTTGGCAGATTTCCACAGGCTGGGTCATCAGGTTCCTTTTGGTGAGCAGTGACATGAGACACAAGTATTCCCACACAGCCCATTCTGAGAGATCTGTCTACTTGTTCCTCATATATGCAGGCAAAGCAATTAGCACTGTGCCTTTCACATAAGCAATGCTCTCTAGGTATTTTATTGCATTATCGTTATCATTATCAGTTCTCTAATCTTGTTCCTTCCTAGTCTCTGACCATCTGGCCAGGCATAATCGGTAATGATCAGTGCCCCTCACCTGGGGCTTTCTGGACAAAGAGATCAAGCAGATGCATGGTCGAGTTTTGACTCCTGGGAAGATTTCTCTTCCTTACTTCCCATCAGGGTCACACCTGGGTGGGGCTGGAGCACCACCACTCAGCTTCCAGCTAGCTCCTGCTTATCACATGGTGTCATCTGCAAACCATGCCCCGGGGCTTTTTTCTTCTTTTGGAAGCTGGTTATTGGGAACTCCCCACAGGCCGTAGATGTGAGCTGAGGAGCAAGCCATGCACAGGAGTAAGTGTGGTGGGGGAGAGCGAGCCTCCTGTAACTCGCTTGTGCCTTCAGGACCTGCTCCCGTCTGATCTCCTTTAGATGCCACCCTTAGGTGATGGAGTGTCATTGCCTGCCCATCTTTACGGA
>RJWJ010021353.1:0-27967 GCA_004363605.1 Indri indri
CCCTGACATTGATATTAGGCTCTAAAACCTGTTGTTGAGCTATAGCTCAAGGGGAAAAGCCTACCCATGGCCTGTGAACTAACAAATGTTTTTATGTTTTTAAAAGGTTCTAAAATGAAACAAAAACAAAGACAAACAGCAGACAGAGATAGTATATGGCCCTTTACAGAAAAAGATTGCTGCCCTATATTCTAAGAGTTCCCTTGTCCAAAAAGAACTGTATGATGATTAAAATAATGTCATTATTGTGCAAAGGGAATGCCACTTATATTTGGATATACTCCACCACCCCCTCTGAGGGTGGGGAAGAGATGGTTAAAGGCCAAATCTCCACAAAAATTGTAATTGTTTGCCAAGAGGAAGGTGATGGTTGGAGGAAGAGTAAGAAAGGCAAAAAAATAATTAGCCATTCTTGCGCCAGGGAAGGAATTTGCATTTCTAGGCTCCTACTCTCACAAGCTCTGCTACACTTTTGAACAAGACGCAGTTCCTGACCCGAAACAGCACGTTCTTCATGCTTATGGGGGACCAGAGAGGCAGATAAGCAAGTGGATGAGGCACTAGCGGGTGGTGCTGTAAATGAATGATTTAATACAAGGTCCTAGGAGACCACAGAGGAGGGGCATCTCCTTAGAAAGATCCAGAAAGAATTTCCACAGGAAACGGTGTCTCAGTGGAGACCTAAATTTGAAGTAGGAGTCCGTCCCATGGCGAAGTTAGGGAAAGGGTGTGTGCAAAGACGAGGGCAGAGGAGGAAGATGCTTGGGCCAAGAGTTTGTGGCTAAAACACAGAGGGTGGGGATGGCTTTGTTAGGCAGGGGCCGGAGAGGTGGGCAGAGGCCATTCGGGAAAGTCTTGCAGGCCATGCTGAGATGTCTGGACTTTATTCTGCAGGTAGAAGACTGACATGACCAGATTTGTGTTTTAGAACACCCATTCTGGCTGCTTGAGAATGAACAGATTAGAGGAGGCAAAACAGGGGGCCACGATATCAAATACAAGCTGTATTTAAAGAATCAGTTCTGGAAGTATTGCTTTCACTGTAGACGCAGGTTAATCTTTCTGACCAATCGCTTGACCCATTATTAAGAAGAATAATTACTATAATAAATGCCCCAATTCAAAAAATTTTCTTTCTCTCTCAAACTGTCAATCTAGCATCACAAAACTAAAATAACTACAGTCAATAAAGAGTCTCAGTTTCTGATAGAATATGGAAATAAGTCCATAGAAAAGCTACTAGCATTCAAGGTTCCCATCAGTATCTGCAAAGCGTTCCACGGCAGACACCACAAGCCCAAGGCATCAGACTGGCTGGACGGGAACCATTGCCAAGGCAACTGGCCGAGAGTCTCCGTGGAGACCAAGTAGGGCAGCTTTTCTGTGGGCTGCAGGAGCCTGGCAAACAAGCGCTCGTGGCTTTGCATGAGTCATGCCACTAAAGGAGCTGTTTGAAACGTAAGCACCTTCCACCCACACCCGTCACTAGATACACACGTGCACAGGCAGTGTGTGTGCCTTTAATATTTGTCTGACTATACAGGCAAATAAGCAAAATGCACAGGGCGGAAAGTAGCCTAGAAACCAGACAGCTATCTCAGAACACATGAAGGAAAAATCTATCTGCTTAGGAGGGTAGAAATCACCTTTCCTGGTCTTTTGTTTGAGCATTTCATGGTTGGCAGGTTGAGTATCTGCTGGTCTCATGCTCTGCTCATCACCGCGCTTCCTCCCACGCGCACGGTCCGTGGAGAACACTCCTGGGCACGGACGCATGGACCAGCGGGCCGTGAGGGCGACGAAGCAGCCACCCAGCCCAGCAAGGGTACCGTGAGGGTGAGCTGGCAGCACGTTTTAGATCTCTGGAGTTCTCAGAGTTTTATTTTGAACCATTTTGAATGGCCTCCCTTAGAAGCAGATGTGAATTTAGTTAGGAAAAAGGAGACAGGAAATTAAGTAGTTGGTTAAGGAATGGAATGGAATTAGAACAAGCGCTAGAAACACTTAGGCCTCATCGATGCCAGGCCTGCTTTGGTATAGATTCTGCTCTGACAGTCTGTACTAGGAGGAGAGGGATGCAGGGAGAGGGTGACGGGAGACAGGCAGAGAATAAATGAATATCATTTTAAACCCAATTATCCTTCCAAAAATTCTTGGATTTAAACAGCATCATGTAACTCAATTTACCTAATATAGCACTCCATGAATACCACATCTCCAAGGCACATGAGGGAGTTGTTCGTGTACCTGAATACATTTTCAGCCTCCTGGGAGACTGAACATATCATGAGTACACACTCCTTCGGAGCTAAAGCCCTGTGAAGTATTTGGGCACTGATTTTGGAAATGGTTGTTTAGGGAAAGTACTGACCATGACGAGGTTTTAAAGGAAGAACCTGTTTAAAAGGTAGAAGAGGCATCAAGGTTGGCCAATAGAAATAAAGGAATTGGGTAGTAAAATTATAAGAAATGGTAAAGATGTGAAAACTGAACAAGGAGAATGATCAGAACCACCAGACCAAGAGCAGCCGAGGGTACAGTCTTATCTGACCAGGTGGTTGTAAATGTCTCCCACTGGAGCTGCGCTAAGCATAGGGCACCCCCAGCAGGCCCCCGCCACCATCTTAGGGTAGTAGAATCACAACGGGAAAGATCAAAATCAAACAAAGCAAATAATCTCTAGAGGCAGAATTACGACCAGGGGGGGTTGTATTGGAGAACCAAGCAAGACTATGAGAATACTATGAAAATCATTAAGCTCTGTAATAGTATGCCCAAAGCCATCTTTGATCCAACGTACAATGAGAAATCCTAGAAAAACATGTAGGTATCATGAATTATTCTTCCCATTTAAAGCCTATTCTCAAGACATATGGTGAAGAACTGTTTTCTTTGTTTTTCAGTGACTGCTTGAAATCTATGACGTTTAGTTTCTAGTGCATGTGTGTACACATTTGCAATGTATGTTTGTGCGTTGCATTTTTCTAACAATCTACAGTCAAATTTCTGATGTAAGAAGCTCTGTGTTCCTAACTGCATCATAAACTAGAATTAGCAGCAACAATTCTGCAAGCAAACAAACCAATTTAGAGCTAATATATACCAAAAATTTACTACATGCTAGGCTCCATATAGTTGAAAATAATTCCACTTACAGCAGTACTTCCTAGAAGGTGTCAAAACTGAATGCTTATAAAATTATAAAACAGGCATAACCTTGGACTGTCCCAGATAAACCAGGTCATATGGTTGCCCTACAGATGAGGGGTTCCTGGAGCTGATGTTGAAACTGTCCAGGTTTTAAAGAACCATGAACTTGAATCCCAGAATGCCAGGCACTTGTTGGACCTAGTCAAAGACTCTTTTCTGATTAATGAACAATGGTGTGTTTTAAGCCCATCATTTATGGACCTATTGACTCATTCTGAGTTACCCTGCTTGCAAGGTTTTAATTATTAATTGGTATAACTACCATGAGCCTCTCCTACCTTTTTAGCACTTAAAAACATCAGGTTTTTTCCTTAGAAAACTATTCAGAAGAAATGTTTAGCTAATTTATTTTCCCTCACCCGTGAAGTAATGAACGGTCTTTATATATTTCAAAGTTCTAGTAGTTTTCATCTTATTCCTGACAATACTAAGACCTGGGGGTGGGGTAGGGGTGGAGAACAAGCATCCTTGACCACTGGCAACTACCTAGTTGCTGCCAACTAGGCAGTGGTGGTCCCTGGTGAACATAAACAAGTTCACAGATGTTAACGGTAGGCATGGACTTGCCACGATTATGATGGAACAGGATGAAAGCCGAACACCAGCCATGCCTGAATGGAGACTTTTCTTTTTTAAACGAGGGTTCTCTGCAACCACACAAATGACCAAATGTCACCCTTCCCCGAGAGTGAGTCCTACTTCTTCTTGAATGACAACTCTAGCTCCCATCTGTTCATCCTGTCTGCCAGATAAAAATTAAAAATGCCCAATACTAGAATTGTCCCCACTTTCTGATAGTGCCCAATCCTTGAACGGATCCCTCAGTTCTGCTAACCCACTCCAAAATCACCTATCTCAAGCTCAAATACCATAACAATCCCTTCTAACGTCCTTTAACTGGATGCCCCATGGCTCCCCCCAGTGGACCAGCTCCCTCATATGACAAGATAACAAACCTACTCTGTTAGCCTCAGGTGCTCTGAGTGATGCTTGGCTGATGGGCATGGGAACTCTTAAGTGAATTTTCTTATTCGATCTTATGAAAATCCTAAAATATTTTATACTACTGATATTATATTCTATATATTATGATAATTGTCAAATAAATAGCATATTAATTATTTTACAGGATACACAATCTTAAGGGGTGTTGAGATCTTTCTCTAAAGTGCTAGCAAGGGGCAGAGCAGGGGTTTTAACCCCGGTAATCCAACAAAGGCAACGCAGTTGAGCCAGTAGTGACCAAACGTCACTCTTGATTGGGTCTTAGGAGAAAATATGCCACTCGAAACATATCCCAGTTCGGATGTGACAGCTGCCTTCATTATGATGGAAAGGAACGGGGTAGGGCTGGGAGGAATAAGCACTAGAAGAAATCTAAACCCTGGTCATGACGAATAGAGTGAAGACATATCCTATAGAACGCCTTTGAGAGTGAAGGACGGTGATTATAATGATTACACAACAGGCATAACCTGGGACTGTCCCAAGCAAACCATGTGGCACAGGGGCCCTACAGATGGGCTCACTGTAGTTGGTGCTATAGCCCTGCGGTTAGGACAGTAATCTGAGTGCCAGCTCTACTGTTCCAACACTCCACGGTCAGGAAAGGTGGGGACCTGAGCCGGGTACAGAAGGAACTGTTTACATCTTGTCTGCGGTTAGACTCATCCTTCCTGAGGGGGGAAAAATATCCCAGACCTGCTGCCTGCCTGGGGTCCAGGATGGGAGAAATTTGAGTTTGGGGGTAGGGAAAAGTTAAGTGCTATTTCTTTTCGGTTTATTCTACCCATGCATTAAATAGACCCTTTTATTTTTTAAAAATAAATTTTACTGTGTATATTTAAGGTATACAACATGATATTGCAAGATACATCCCTCGTGTGTATAGTAAAATGGTAACTGTAGTGAAACAAATTAACATGTCCATCATCTCACATAGTTACCCTTCCCCTCCCCCTAGCCCCATGGCAAGAGCAGCTATAATGTACTCATTTAGCCAAAATCCTGAATATAATACTCTGTAACTAACTATAGTCCTCATGTTGTACATTAGATCTTTCGACTTGTTCATCCTACACATTTGCTATTTTGTATCCTTTGACCTACATCTCCTCATTTCCTTCCCCCCTCAACCCTGGTAACCACTGTTTTGTTCTGTTTGATCTTTAAGTGCCTGATATAAATCTAGTTTAATTTGGTCAAAATATGAAGGTGACCTAGAGGACCAAGGGGATAAATCAATGCAGAAACTATTTGACAATAACTTTTAAGAGTAATCCTGAACTTAGCTAAAAAACAATCCTGAGTTTCTGAAAAACCAAAAGAATCGACAACAAAACCTAGTTTCTGCAATGTTTCCAGCAAAGTGAGAGACCTCAGTCATGTCTGCAAATAGACTATTTCTCTCAACTCATTCCTGTATTTAAAATTCTACAAGTATGTTTTCTGCATTATCAAATGTTCTAGTTACCAATAAGTGATGGTTTAATGTGTCTGTCGTAATTCGAAGGGCACTTCAGGTTCTTACTGTGTTGTAGAATTTTGCAATTCACTACATATGGAGCTAATAGAGACATTTCATCCCACCTTGAAAGTCTGGTGTGTGTGTGTGTGTGTGTGTGTGTGTGTGTGTGTGTGTGTGTGTGTGTGTGTGTGTGTTTAATGATCTGGCTTTAGTGCAGATATATAAATTGTCTTATTAACTGACTACATTGAGAGTTGGGGCAGCAGACATCACCTAAATGAACTCATATCATTGATAAAGCTGGCATGCAAAAAAGGAAAACTATATAAAAATCAGAACAACAAGCTTTTTCAAAAGATATGTGTGTGAGCTCATAGGCTCAGGGAACATTGGAAGAAATAAAGATCACACAGTCCAACCCTGTCTTTGACAGAAGAAGAAAATGCAGCACAGTTGGAGAAGAGGCACTCGCAGGCACGCAGCTGGGATCTGCCCGAGTTAGGACCAGCCCTTACACCACCTAGCTCTTAGCCCAACATTCTCCCCACCCAGCTCCATGTTCAAGGGATTAACTCTTCTTTGCAAGGTATCGTTTTCCCATTTTCACATCAGAAAATCATATACTTTAGTAATAGCATTTGGTAACCTGACATTGCCCAAAATGTCAGAATATATTCCTCAGGAATGACAGGTGAATACCAGTGGAGGGAAACTCTTGTCTCTGTAATCTTCAATTTTAAGGAATGCTGTAGACAAAAGTTATTTCAGAAATAGACCGGATAAAGGCAGTAATGGTTAAGGCACTTACTTTATGGCGACTTGTAGCTTCTCACACAGGACAGTGAGTACAGAGACAACATCATCACAGAGGGACTCTACTGTGCGCCCTTCAAAACAGAGGAGGTGACAGGCATTAGACATGGCAGGGGGCACCACAAGCTCCCTGAACAGTCCTTCCCAGCCTCCACTTTAGATGTCTTTGAGGACTGAAAAGATGATTGATTTTCAGATGTGGAGAAGCCCTTAGGCCACCAAAATGATCACAGAAAAGATAAGAATCAAGCATAATTATCCCTTTCTAAAGTAAAAAACTCCAAAGATAGTAAAAAAAAAATAATAGATTGTTTCTTAGAAATAAAATTCACTCACACTTAACAAAAGGAGATTTAGCTAATTTAAAAAAAAAAGACAACGGACAACCATTTTCTCAATATTTAGGCTGGTAGGCTACATATGTGTCCCTCTTGAATTTCTGGGTCTTCTGAGCTGATTGAAATTGTATTCCAGGGGATAAAATAAGGAAGCATGGAAAAAGATGGGCTTTGGAACTAAGAAACCAGAGAAAAAAAGGGCAAAGTAATTTAGCCACCGTCTTTACCTACTTTAAGTATTTGTTCAGTGTCCACAGGACATATGGTCTTTGTTGATTATGCAGTGACGGCCGATGTCAGAAAAATAATTTTTCCCTCAAAGGTGTTCTGGTTTCCAGAAACTAGAACCAAAACTCCCACAGGAGTACTTCGGGAAAAAGGCTACAATTTGGAACCCGGTTCAACTACAGGTCCACAACTTGCTGATTGTGTGAGCTTGGATAAGTTTCAGTTTTGGCAAAATGAGATGAGTAATACCAAATTCACAGAATTGTCAGGCCAAGTTAAATAACAAATAGCATTTGTTTTCTAAAATAAAACTGCAAAAACCTATAATATGTGGCTAAGAATCTGATGAATGTATAAATGAATAAATGACTGGAAAGACAAGGAAGATGGAGAAAAAATGGCAAGAGTGTAAGAAAGAAAATAAAAGAGGAAGACAGGGTAAAGAGAAATAAACAGCTGACTCTCACAATTTAAAATCTTAAATGCAGGGAAAAAATTGAGAAATGATAAGGTACAATGACAAAATACAGTATGAAATAAATAAAACCTACAAGTAGTCCTTAAGCTCAACTTCAGATAAACTTCAAATGAGTCCCTCCATCGATTTTTTACTAATTTTTAGAGATGTATCCTTGACCAAGAGGGCTTTGACCTCCTTTTTAGTTTATAAATCATCCTACGTTAAAGTAAAGCTTTTATGAGAACGCGATAGCCAAAAAGAGAAGAAATGACAGTTGGAAAATCTTGGAGCATATCATTGAGAGCTTCCCAAGCTGAAAGGATATCTTCTGGCCTACAGCCAAGAACACAGCAGGAGGGAGCTAAAACAATACACCCCAAATGCTTTAGAAAATGACTTAAAGCATTTCTTTCATTTATTCTTTTTATCCTAATTGTGGCTGTTTAGCTGTTTCTCTCTCTTTCTTTCATTCCCTGCCCTTTTCATCTTCTCCCTACCCTCACCCTCTGGTCCCTGTCATTAACTGGTAAAAATATAAAAGCAAAGCAGATTTTTTCCAATATTTTAAAAAAATTACTCAATAAAGTCTGAAATAAAATCCATATTTCAATTTTTTAATCAGATAATTTGAATTTTTCATATCTCTTTCAGGGGCTAATACTACCAAATCTGTTTTTAAAAATTAAATTGCTGGGGAGGGCAAGGGCAACATACGTAACCTAAACATCTGTACCCCCATAATATGCTGAAATAAAAAAAAATTAAATTGCTTGTCAATTATGCATAGACTTCTATAGTTTTTATGAAAGTTCCTTAACTTGATTTCATCTGCTACTTAAATTGGGCTGTCTGCAAGATTCCCTGTGAGATTACTCAATTTTCATGTCAAAAAATTAGTATTTGACAAACGTAATTCTGGTGCAATAGCACTGTATCATGCCAGTCGGGTTTCTGCAACCCTCTATCCCACACAATTATTCTCACTTTATCAATTAAACCTGATTTTGTGGAAAATGAAGTAACTAACAAGCAGCCTCCAAATGAGAGGTATGGGAAGAGTTAATTTCCCTTGCACAGTTGGATCAGGAATAGGTGTGGTTGGCATAAGTGAGCACAGGAAGAGAAGGAGGACAACAGCTGAATAAATAATACCCCGTGAGGCAAAGCTAAGCACAACCTCCAAGAGAATGGCAAACTAACCCAAGAGCTCCTCATCATCCTAACACCCCCGACGCCAAGTGCGTAGTAGGCATTCTCATACCTGCTTTTTTAAAACTGAACTAGTAAAAATCAAATCCAATACCTTGATTCCCGAATTCCTGTGGGACATCCGGGTTTTCAATTATCTAGTAAGGGAGACATACACAATTAGGAAATTCAGGCAAGAAAAATCCTGACTCTTAGACAATGGAAAATTCTAAGAAACAACATGGCATCCCGAGTGCTCTGGGCTCAGCTTCCTTGCCTAAGCACACCCTCCAGCTCTTAAGAGCATTTCAGCACTCATGGTATTTATGAGAAAGACTATGATGTCTGGAACTGAGTTTATCAGTTCCAAAAATAATTCACTCAGGAGTCCACAAAATTCCAGAAAGTTTGAGCCCTATGGTGTACTTTATGATTCCTGGGTGCTGGGCTATGACTTGGGGCAATGCCTGCCTAAAGAGGTGAGTTAATTTCGCACGGACAACAATTTATCACGAAGCCACAGTCTATGCTGTGCTTGGCAACTAATAAATACAGACTCTTAGCCATGAGAAGGATTAGGCTGCTGGACTCCAAAATACAGGTCCAAAGCTGACCACTGGCTAGAATCATCGTCTTCCTGTTTGGTGGGGGAGCAGATTAACCTCTGTCAGTTTGACCACACCAGCTACTCTTGGCTACTTGCTGGGTAGATCCAGAAATATCAGGGCAGGGACAGAATCTTGAAGGAAGGGAAAGATGTTTACAACTATTAAGACTTACTTCCCATTGCAGGGGGTAACTCAGCAACTACTGAGCTGAGGCTAGGAAGGAAGCATTTATTTTCCATACCTCCTTGCACCAAGAGATAATAAGGCATTTTCATGCCAATTAACTACTAGACATGTGAATCATCCCATGGTGCTGATTTTTTTTAAGCTTGTTACAGGCCCATATTTCTACTATTCTCTGTTCATTAATTTGCAAGCTCAGCTGCTTCCACAACAATTTTTATGAAATGTTATATCAGTGTCTACCACTCAGCACATGGCTAAATACAAGTTCAGAACAATATTTTATAGAGTAAACATATCTGAATCATTTTAAGGGTAGGAGAATCCCTGCCCCTACTCCTCAGCCCCAAACATTTGTATGGGGCAATTTTGCTTTTTGAAGTTAATAACTTACAATTTAACAATGGCTTTGGTCACCTGAAATAATTCAATAATAAAGCTGGATAATATGCAGGGTTTCCAAGGCTATAAAATCAAAATTGCAATCTGTCCTGTGGGTGGGGGCAGGATGGGGAAAGATGTTAGGTTGAAGGTATACTTCATTCATGCTTACGTTTTTGGCATTCTACATTATTTTCCTTCCACTGTATTTGAACCTTCATAATTCTGAGGTGGCCCATGATGTCTTTCCAGTGATTGGGTCATGCTAGAAAATACACACATCTTCACCGGGTAATGCTGTGTCCCCCAGGGGAACACACAGCCTCCTTAGAGCAAATCTTATCATTCCTATGGACCCCTCCCCTTCAATAGCTTTTTAAAAAATACCTAATTCGGTTTCCCTTTACTACACATCACAAATGCTGCAAATATTAGCATCCTAAGAATTGTGTTTTTCTGGGACATGGAATCACATCCAGGGGCTGCAGGAGTAATAGAAAGGAAATAACAGGAAATGCTAATTTTCTACCTAATTTGGGATCTTGCCTCCGGTTGGAGTGAATCCAGATGGTCAGTGGTGAGCAGGACCAGAAGGCTGGTAAGCCACCCGATACCCACGACAGAGGCAGACTGCCCTACAGAATCATCCAGAACTCTACGAGTGCCCATCACCATTCTCACAGAAGAGCAGTGAGCTGAAAGGCTGAGGCATTTGACTTGAAACCTAAAACTTTTTAAATGAATATAATCAGAAGCATTTTGAAACTACAAGTTTCATTTAAATGTTTCATTTTTAAGACATTAAGATGTTAATATTATAGCATTTGATCGTGTTGCCATTTAGTAAGGATGGGCTATGACTAAACATTAATACAAGAATTCTCAACATCTTAGATTTCCATTAAACATACTTTTTTCTCTTAATGTTTTCTATTTATAGATTTTAACTTCTTTTAAACTAATATCCTACACCACCATATTCAAAATCCTAATACAAACGAAATTGTTTTTAACAAGGGTTAAGCTAAAGTAATAAAAATATCTCAAGTTAAAATAATTCTTAATAGAAACTTGGGCTTTGGATATAGCAAACAGAAAAGAAAAAAAAATCAACATTTATTTTTCAGATTAGTGCTGTTTTTCAACACCAGCTGCCAGAACACACATTAACTGAAACTTGGACTGGGAATAGTTAGGAGACCAGTGAGGGGTTTAGTTCTGGCTCTTTCACTGAGAAGCTCATTAATTTTAGATTTCAATTTCATCCCTCTGGGCTTCATCTTCTCATCTGTAAAATGAGGAATAAAAGAATTTGACTAGATAATCTCTAAGGTTCCCCTCAACTCCATAATTTGCTAAAAATGATAAAAATAATTGAAATTAAAAATTACAAATAATTGAAGTTAAACATGAAATCTCAATTTCTGGAAAATTAATTTCTGAGCTATTTCAGACTGTGACTGAGATTTCCTACTTAAAAAAATAACTAATGCCATTTCAGAGCATTGCTTACAGACTTTAAAAAGATTTTAATCTGACTTATTACAGAGGCAGATTTAAAAATACAAAACCCCAATTTTTAAGAGGAATCATCCTCTCATTAACATTCCCAGAAGATAATATATATAAGCAGCCAATTACATTTACATTTTGCCCTGAAATGCACATTTTAGACAATCTGTTCAAGTTTACAGCAAAAAGCTCTGGTGGGCTTTGATGACAGAGAACAGACAAGTTCAGCTTTACCCTGAAGGCTCCAGCAGGTGGGGTGACCTCCTGCCACAATCTTTTAGGTGACACAGAAAAACATATCAAGTCTCAAAGCATATGATGAATTCTATTTATTTTTCTTAATCTCAAATTTACTTCCAGTATTTGTTAATATTTCACATTTTAAATGAAATTTTCAATAGAAGAAGTTTTAAAAAATGATTTTAAAAGAAAAGTAAAATTTAAAAAACAATGACTAAAAAATTATGGAAACCATAAGGAAAAACTCTCAAAGCTTTTGGGGTGAACAGGCAAAAATCTAAAGAGCTTCATTTATGCAAATAAATATTCTTCTAAAACAAGCAAGACCTTCCTACTGTTTCCAGTAGGAAGTGGCCCTGGCAGGAGGGCCACCGGGGCATGGGACAGATGGACACCGCCAAGAATGGGGTGAGGGTGCCAAGGACTCACCGTATTCTCCTGCCTTTGTCGTAACTGTAAAGTCAAGTCACTCAGCATTTGGCTAAGAGTTGCCCGGACAGCAGTGTTTATACTACGCTGGTGACAGCTGCACATGTATGTCTCAATGCACACCTGGTAAAGAAATAAGACAGCAACACAAATGTTCCGTAGGTATCAGTTTATTACCAACGTTCTTTGGAATTAACCAGAGAGGATATCAATGAAAATAACTGAACATACTTAAAATCCCTGGAAATTTGTTTTTAAGCATATCAGAAAAATACCACTTTTACAACCTGCTGTTCTGAGCATCACAGGAGAATGCAAATTTGTGATTTTCAGATTTGCCAAATAATTCTATCTAGAACAAACTCAGGTGGCTGGATACTAATCAAGAAAAGCTCCCTTCACAGCAAAATAGAATTTATTAACTCCTGGGTTATGAAGTATGGGTATAGGGTTAACAAAACCCTTTCTCCTGCTCTATGAATGAGTTTGACCTTAGTTAGCTCTCTGTGTTCTTCTGGACATTTGATAAGGGTAGAACATCAGCTGTGTTACTAGGTAGCATGGCTATGGTAACAATGTTTCCTGATTACTAAACTGCATCTGAATTGGGATAACTGTGAATCAATTCTAAATACCTGGTGGGTGGCTGCAGGTTTGGGCTTCCCTGGGTGCAGTGATTCTTGCAACTGAGCATGTCCTCTGAAGGAACTCTGCAAGCTCTGCTCGTAAAATTCAGAAATACTGGTTTATGTGGGACATGGGGCTCCTAGGCCTAAGGTGACTCTGCATTCACCGAGGTGGCTCTCATCTTGCACCTACACTGTCATTTGAGAGCCGGAGATTATTCTCTGGACAGTTGCAAAGACCCCTATGAAAGATAAATGCCTAACATTTTCCTGCTTCTGTTTCCTGTCCTGTGTCCTGCTAAGTGAATATAACATCAACTGTGGTCTCTTTGATTCTTGTGAGTCTGAATGTCTAGTTGAGCATAAAAAGACTCTCTGGTGGCTATTGCTTGGAAAAATCCCAATTTTATAAACTCCATCATTTGATAATGATGATGCTAAAAGTCATGACTTTTCAGATTTTATTGCCTCTAATTCTTCTGGAAGCTACAAGGATGGGCAAGACAGTACATGCTTTAAGTTTGCCACATTTTTTTTTCTTTCGGTAAGGCATTCAATTTTACAAAGCATATTTAGACACGAAAAACCAAAAAGAGGCATTTAATGTACCTAAGTTATTTTTCTAGGAATAGATCCAAGATTATCTAAAATGAAAATACAGGCTTCTCACCTAAACGGCAAATTTAATTTGATGTCTGACAAACAGGACATGTGAGAGACTAATAAATGTGAATCTTTGTACCGGTTCCTAAGCTAGGGAGTTTTCTGCATACCTCGCATTATCTTTTAGTAAAATTAACTAGTTAAAATTAAACATTTTTAAAAGTTTAATCTATCTCCTTTTGAATGCTTAATATTTTAAAGGAACATTTGAAACTTAAAACTGTATTGGTAAAAAAAAATAAACAAAGACAATCTTCTCAAGCTAGGAAAAAACCCCGAAACCTGTATGTGAAAGTTGGCCTAGATTAATTCATTTCATAGTTTCAAAATAAAAGCAAGCTACAAAATATTTATTTTTCATAAAACTATTTAGGGCATGTGAATTTTACATTCATTTTCTCAAATGATCATGGATTATAATGGATTTGAAGGTAAAACAATTTATCCATACTTAGGAAAAAAGCTGTTTTAATCCTGAAAGGCTTCTACTTTTACATATGATAAAATAGGTTAAAAGCCTTGAAAATACATCTAAATGAGTGCAGTGTTTCCCTTTGATGAAACCAAATTCTGCATCATGTAATTAGACACATGAGTACCACTTGTACCTCGTAATTTCAGTTTTCTTTAAATCTTACATTTTCCCAAGAAATCATTATAACTGTTGATCTCTAAGCACTGACATTATAAGGGGGAATTTTAAGTCTTAAAAGCATTAATGATGATGAGTAGCTATTTTGAGAACTGAACTACATACACACTTAATATAAACTCTCTTGAATATTGAGAGCCATCTACCATGCGACCTCCCTTAAAAATTACATCAGTCACTTTAGACTCATGAAAGGAAGCACTCATGAGGAACTGGATTTTATATAACACAGTGCTGTAAACAGACAACTATATCTTTTTGAGTTTTAATGTTTAATTGCTAATACTAGATACGTAACATTGAACGTGATATTATAGGGAGCATTTTATTAAGGGAAAAGGTGAGCATGTTTACTCAGAAAAAAAAAAGTATTAATCTAAGAAGCCCATTCTGTTCAAATTGGGAGTATAAATACTGGATATGACAAAAGGATATCCTGTTAAATATAAAATCACCATGTATTTGATAATATCGCTACCTTTAGATATTCAGAAAGAAATGCTTTATCAGCTCTCCTGATGTCTTCTAGAAAAAGTTTCTTAAACCTGTTGTAATAATAATAATAATAAATTGGTATCCTAGTAAGATTCACAGAACTAGAATTTCCATTTTAAACCTGACTACTGTATTGAAGACCAATGACTTCTCACTACATGAATGTTTTTCTTCTTCTATCTCTACCTTGGGGCAGTACTAAAATGAGGACACTGAGTCAGAGAAGCCAAGAGAATACCAAGCCCAAAGGCAGGCCGAGTTTCTGGGAAAGGGCTCATCGGTTTCTTCTTTTATTCCCCCCAGTATTCATTCTACCTGCTCATGCCCTTTGCTTTCATAATGCAGAACTGACACCTGGAAAGCCTCGTTCCACACATCTGCTGGAGGCTTGAGGTGCCAAGTCAAACGCCTTGTGACAAGCCCCAGGGCTCTGATCACAGGGAACATACAAAGACCCCAGGCAGTGAGGAGACTTAGAATGGACACTTTGATCATTTCATGCATTTGTGGACAACCAGCTTTACAACATGCTAAATACAACTGAGAGCAAAAATGGTTAAAGAAGCAAAATAAATCCCAAAAGTAGAAGGAAAAAGAACAAGAAAACACAAGTCTGCAGGCCATACACGGGCAGTAAAAATTTCACATCATTGAGGAAGTAGGCTGATAAATAACAGTATTAGGTTAAACCTAGGGTAGAATCACTAAATTACTAAATATGAAGCAGCACAGTGGAACAGAGCAGATATTCAATACATATTGGCCAAAGCGATCACAAATTTTAAAGAAGATGCCACCACAGAAATTTGCTTAGCTTTATAAAATACATATGACCTTCGCTTTGTTAAAACTGTGCATTTTACTTTTTCTTTCCAGTCTGAATGGGGTTATTGGCACAGCTTTGTTAAAATACTGTGTAATACTAAGTGATAAGTTCTATAAAGAGAAGAGCTAGTATATTTATAATTGGAAAAATTTTATGGAGATGAAAAATAATGTATGGTGATAAAAATAGAAGGGATCAGAGACTAAGCTACAAAAAAGCAGGAAGAAATGCCTTCTGTACAGAGAAGACTATAAATGCTTATTGATCACATTACACCAGAGAAAATTTTGGTTATCACTGTGAGTCTAAACTCGATGATGAATCACAGTAACAAAAGAGTTACCAGGGCTGTTTCCTAGTCTCTCCCTCCTAAGACAGGTTAATAGCTGTTAACAGGTGGGTATATGACAGGAAACACCTCATCAAATGGCTTCTGCTGACGCAAACACACACACACACACACACACACAGAGTGAACTGAAGTTTTATTATTCCTAGGAAATATGTGTACAAGTTAGTTTGATCACCTTCTTGGGTAGTGAAGTTTGCTGCTTTTCCTTTTGGGTCTCAAAAGGAAATTTTGTAAGGTGCCAGGCACACATGGAAAACTGATTGTGACGTTCCTCTTTCTCCTCCTTGTTTTCCTTGGCCCAAGCTGGCATATTAAAAGGGCTTAAGACACCTTAACCCATCAATTCCTGCACCTTCCCAGGCGCCTTCTGCTTGGTCTACAGAAGATCTACTGAGACCCAGCCTCTGCCCTATGAACCTGTTTAAAATGAGATAGAGAGATCGCACATGGCCGTGTGTCTTTTAACATCAAATAAGTTCTTCAAGAGACATGCAAGACAGAGGTTTTTAAGGAAGAAGTTGAAATTTCTTGCAAAAGCAGCACTAGCTTGCTCAGCCCGTCCACCAGTAAGTAGTTAAAGAACAGATGCCTCAGAGGAGTCAAACCAGAATCAATAAAGAGACTGGCACATGGAGAAGAAAAGAAAGGGTTTCAGGATGGAAAAGAGAAGCTCCTTAGAATGGGATTTCCTTACTCTAATGGTGTCAACTAGTTTGAGGTATTGTCCTGCTCCCTTGGCTAGTTTTCTTGCCAGGAGGTGGGGCAACTCCTCCCAGTCTTACAGAGAACAAAACATAGTAAGATGCTTTCAAGATAAGCAGATCAGGGCATCTGTGTACCTTTCTTCTGGATAATGACTGGAGACTACCTGTTTCGTAACATGTTGAGGTTTGTCTCAGAAATAATGCCATCACATCAGAGTAAAAAAAGCATCACTGAACATTTTAAGAGTTATAAATCAGCCCAAATGAAAAAATACTTTAGTGACAACTAGAACTATTAAATCAGAATCATTGGTGGCAGGTCTTAATCTTCCATGTTTTTAAAGCTCCACTGGGTAACAGGCAGAACTATTACTAAGCTCCAGATCCTCTGATGATAATATAAAGCTCAGAAAAGATAAACGATTAATATGTAAAGATATCCATGAAAAGTGGCATATACCCAATGGCCACTGGACTCTATGGTCACAAAAAAGGTGAAATGCATCAATACTTAAGCTTCATATGTAAAAACACCACATAGCAATTATCTAACTAAATGCTTCAGTGAAGGTCCAAAACTTCTAAGAATTTCAGTTTGTTGCCAATATTATTATGGCAAGATTCTATAAACATTTTCTAAGACTGAGTCAAGAAGCAATATAACAGAATGGTTAACAGCACATGTTTGAAATACAAAAAGTCTGGATTTGAATATGTAGCTGTAGAAACTTGGGCAAGCAAATTAACCTTTGTTTGGGGTTCTCTATGGAGTTGTGGCAGAGAATAAAAGAGAAAATGCATATATATAAAATGTCAGTTACTGCCATGGACTCAATGACTCGTAGCTACTATCATTACATTAAGCAGTGTTTTAGAATGGAGCGGGGATGGATGAGTGGAAGGAGTGAAAAAAAGAGGTCCCTGAAAGTATGAATCTTAGAGAAAAAAAAAAAAAACCCAATGGTCTTTGAGACAGATTTTGCTTGAACCTGATAGCATGCTACAGAATCGAAGACTGGAAGTTTCCATGAATCAGTAAGATCAAACCAGTAAATACGCACTTATAAACTAGGCTTTTTGCCTTTGAGAAATCCCATAGGGGAGCCTTCAGCGGGCAAGAAAATATGTCCTAAGTCTTTCCAACGAAACGACATCATTAACCACCTTCAAACTGGCTTCAGAGAGCTTCTGGCTATGGCTCCACCTTTTCCTATACTCCATTCCTTGGCAATATCTACTCCTGCAGCTTTTTCCTATGTTAAGGTTACTTTCTTCAGAAAACTCAACATATCTGCTAATCTGGGCATGATATTAAGAGAAATCTTGGGTGCAGCTTTCAATCAATGAAGAGGATTATGCATCCACATGGAGTTCTGGTAACGACTGACCATGAAATGGTACAGAAAACACTTGTTGGATATTTCATAACGGTTCATTTTTAAACCAGATACTATTTCTTATTCTTCTTCTATCACAGAGGATGCTGTTCTAAAAAGACTTTCATTATTGCAGTTTAATTAAGCAAGTTAAAGTCAGATACACAAACAAAGGCTGCCTTCTTATCTACATTTTGCGAGCTTAATGATCCTTTTACGGTCTCTGCAGTACCACGGGGAAACAGCCTCATTTTTCGTACTTAAGTACACATCCCATTTCCTGATCAACAGGTTTCAGGGCAAACATTATTCTTGAGTAACAAGTGAATGTATATAAGAGTAAGAAAGAACAACTAGATTCTATCCTAACATTTCCACAGGAGTTTTAAATGGTTTCTTTTAAGGTGCTTTTATAAATTTTTCTAATGATTTCAAAAGTGGCAATGGCAAACATTTAACGTTTACCGTGTAGCTGGATGTGCACTAAAAGCTTTTTACATGGATTGTATTTTTATTGTCTAATTGACACAACCACACTATGAGCTAGTAACTATTTATCGTTTCTTTCAGAGAGCAAACATGAGGCGCAGAGAAGTATCCAAGGCAACACCACTGGGAGGTGGTAAGGCCAAGATTTTTCTCCAGTGTGACTTCAGAGCCCATTCTTTGCACCACTAAGCTCAAATGCCTTTATCTTTATATCGTTCTTTGGCTAAGATTTTTTTCTTTCTCGTGTTTTTCCTTTTCTGGTTTTGGAAGAGACCACCGTGTTTTGATATTGCATCCTATCTGGACAGGGCGCCCGAGTCTTTATTCTGGCTTCCAGATTCTCTCAGTGAACACCCTTCACTTGTGCTGACCTTGGCGGTGCGTGCCTGCCATTCAGGAATTACATCTTGAATCATTCTGACTCTCATTTGAAAACTGGCTCCTGTGAGGATGATACTGACAACCTACTTCTCCTCTCCACGGGTAGTGTGGCGCCCCCTGGCAGGCCTCCCCTCTTCAGGGTTCACTGTCCCCCTGCCCTGGCTCCATCAGCAGGGACAGTGGCCTAGCAGTGACCCGCTGTACTTCCCCTCTCTTCCTTCAGATGGGCTAACTAGCCTCTTACAAGCCAATCCTGCTGCTTGCTATTTTTAGAAACTACACTGTCCTTCAAAAAGTGAACTTGCAAAAATTAAGGGCACTCACAGGTATTTCTTAAAATTTGATTAAAAACAAATACTGATAACTATTCCATTTTATTACTTACATAGAGTACAACATATAAATGAGTTAAACAAAAGTGTTCTTTATATCAATACATATGTAAAAAGTAATTTATGTTGTAGTGAGAGGTCAGCTGATCAGCTGCTTGTTTTTCTTTTGATAGACACGTACATTTCTACATGCTCAAAAATAATTTTCACTCTTTAATACCACACAATTCCATTAGAGGCACATGTATCTGCTACTATAAATACTGCCCACAAGCGCTGATAATTAGCCCTTTTCTCCATAATTTCAAAATTCAGAAAATCATTGCCTCTTTGTGGTCTGAATGTGTACTCTTATCAGAGTATACAAATCCTGAAGATACTCTTTTCAAGAAACGGAATGAAAATTATTCTAAGCATATTAAAGTTCAGCTTTGAAATGATGATGTTTCTAAAAGCCAAAGGCATATGCCAGACACTCAGAAGCCAAGTTTTCTGTTGGCCATATTCTCAGTGGTGCTGGAAGGCACATGTTACTCTAGGCTGCAATATGGATTGACAAGAGAAGGCTTTTCAATGATAGCTACAAAATGCATTCGTCAGGGTTTAGGAGATGGGGATGGGATTTAATCGATAAACATCTCCCTATATCTCATCTGTGGTCTTTTAAAAACCATTTCTTAAAATCAAATGCTTTTCAATTAATCTTAGGAAAAAGGGACTGAGAACACAATATGCCTGGTTAGAGCAGAGTAAGGAGAACTGGTGCTGTTATTTCCACAGGTAAGGCCTCGAGTTCAGCAAACGCAAGCATGCAGGGCCCCACGGCACACAGCTTTATATTTATAACTAAGGGTGGTGGGCCACATAGCATGCTTCCCACGGATCAATTCCTTAGCGGAAATTCCCCGTGGCCGTAATCAGGGAAGGGCTCACCCCACTTCTGGGGCTCAGTTCCGCCCGAATATCTACCCCAGTTAGAAGAAGGCGGCTGTGAGCAGGAAGCACAAACACAGGCAGCACTCACCTCCGCGATTTTCAGCACAGCACTCCCATTCAGGTCAAATGTCGGAGTGTACGTGACACACAGTAGAACCTTCAACAAATCGGAGGTGAGAGATGAAGGAAGAGATACAGGGTTAAAAATTGAGATATAAATTTGTGTTTTACATGCCATTCGTATAGCCAGCCCTGTTTTTACGATTCCTTTGCTATTTGCTTTACCTCATGTTTCTTTCCATCCCACCACTGCCCCCTAATTTGTGGCCATACCCTAATAAAATAGAGACTATTCTTTAAAAAGCAAAGGCTGCTAACCTCTCCCCATGGAAAGGACCACTGGAAGACTGGCCAGAAACAGCGTTCCTCAACAACTCCAGGAAGTCTGTCCAAGAATACGCAAAACCTAAAAATAGTTTTTTGCTAGTACTAATTCAAAAAATGGCCAGGCTCAATGCCTTCACATGAATTATCTATGTTGATATTTTACATGAGTGTTGTTATTATTGTCCCTGTTTTAGTGATAAGAAAAGGAAAATTCGGAATGATTAAATACGTTGCCTAAGGTGACACAGATTAAGCTGTGGAGCTGAGATCTGAACTCAGGTAATCCGCTCGATCCCCGGGCAATACCGTGCCCGCTTCTTCCTAGACTCAAATGTCACCGTAACTTTCTGTTCCTAACCCCTTCCCAAATCCGCACGGGATCAGACATTCTTTTATGGCATTTTCCCCTTCCATCTTGCCATTTTCCCGAGAATGCTACACAGGGCTTACTGATTCCCCAAGACATATAGACGACGGGCCGATGACATTTGCAACATCTTTAAGGACCATTAAAAATTTCACTTTTGAATTGTAGAGCCATTAGGGAACAGATCGATAAAAGCCCATGCCATTTTAAGAATTGCTTCTAATTTTGTAGGTAAGAGGCCAGACTTTTCCCCCTCCACACTTGGCTTCTGACTTTTCTTCCTGCAGAAAACAGACATAAAAGGGCTGGCGTCCGCTCCTTGATCTCAAACCCAGCGGCGTGCCCTGCCTGCAGCATGGCCTGCCAGTGGCACCCTCCTGAGGATTTTTCTCATCTGTCTAATTCCTGAGAGTGCACTGAAGCATAGCAATTTACCTAATACAGGATATACACCTAATCAGCACACCAAAAAGTGCAATTGTCTGATGTGACAAGAAATCTCTCCCAGTCCCTTAGTTAGCTGGGCCACGCCTAGGAACAGTTGCTCCTTTGGAGAAAGCCAATATCTATGTAATTTAAGGGGGATAAAAAGATACCTTTGCCAGTTTTAGTCTCAAGGTTAGATATTAATTTAGGGTATGCTCCTCAGCCTTTTCATTCATAAGGAGACTTGTATTCAAGAGTCAACTCCAGTGCTGTGGGGGGAAAGGGACTGTGGAAGCAACTGCCTGCCCTCTGACCTCATAAGAAATGGCCTGCTTTTGGTTTCACGACAGTCTTTGGGAGTTGGGATTAGGCGGGCAGGGAGGGATGAAAGTGGAGGGCAGCGGTTCCCAGGACCCAGTGTGGGCTTGGAGGGAGGCTGCGGCTTCTCTGCTTCTGCAAGTACATGGTGGTGGTCCCTTTGCCTGCAGCCCCCATCCCTGGCTTCTCCTATGTGTGTTCCTCTTGCAGCTTATTTGATTGGCTTCTTTCAGGTCTCATCTTTCAGGACTCAAAAGTCACCCCCCTCAGAGAGCCCTTCCCTGACAGCCCTCTCTAAAATGGTCTCTATTACATCTCCTTGTTTCACTGACTTCAGCGCATGTGGCAGTCTCATGAACTACTTCTTTACGTACTTATTTGTAATCTTCCTGTTAGGCTATCCCATCCACCAGGCTTCTAAAAGACCCCCAGGGCATTCTCATATGACGCTTTCTTTAATTTTTTGCTACATCGCACAGTTTCCCTTTCTTGAGTGTTTTTTTTCCCCCATCATGTTTCATGGCAGGGGGGTGGGAAGGTCTGGGAGAATGGTTGGTAGAGGTGGTGGTGGTCAGTGGAGGCCACTTGGTCCATTGGGGCTTTTGGTTTTTTAAGTATTGACAGCAAAGACTAGCAACTGGGCCTGTAATCCTAGCACTCTGGGAGGCCGAGGCGGGGGGATTGTTTGAGCTCAGGAGTTCGAAACCAACCTGAGCAAAAGTGAGACCCCGTTTCTACTAAAAATTGAAAGGAATTAATTAGACAAATAAAAATATATAGAAAAAATTAGCCGGGCATGGTGGCGCATGCCTGTAGTCCCAGCTACTCGGGAGGCTGAGGAAGGAGGATTGCATGAGCCCAGGAGTTTGAGGTTGCTGTGAGCTAGGCTGACGCCATGGCACTCTAGCCCAGGCAACACAGCGACACTCTGTCTTAAAAAAAAAAAAAAAAAAAAAAAAAAAAAAAAAAAGACTAGCAACTGGTAACACTTTGCAATATGAAAATAATAATGGCAAATATTTGTCTCCACTGGTTAATTATTAATATTACTTATAGGGCTGACGATGCACTTTCTGCCTTCCATCACTCTATGCACTCATACAAGGTACATAAGGGTAGCTTTAGAAAGAAGTGCTCAAAAACTTGAACCAGTTTTTTGTAAGAAGAGCTGCTTTTTGGCTGCAGAGGCTGGAGGCAGGAGGAACAGTGTCTGTGTGAGGGCTCTGTGGGGGCATTGGGTTGGCAGTATTTATTTGGTAATTGAGATTCTCAGGGGAAGACAGGAAGCCTTGCTCTCAGTGTCACAGGGAAGCCCAGCATATGCAGAGGCAGAGGAAGGCTTCCCCACAACAGCCCACAGGAAGCGGAGGACCCCTGCACCTAGGCCCCCAGCCAATGCTGACTGTGTTCAGAAGATGTTTGTAGAGAGGTTTTCCACACCTAATGTCTGGCCACGAATATTCAAGGACTCACTGAGCTATTAAAAAAAAAACCCTAAAAACAACAGGAAATAATGAAAGGAAAGTGAAGCACATTACTGAAGCCACCTCCTTAAACTCATGCTGTTTGTTGTATAGAAAGAACGGCAGATTTTCATTCCAGGGCTGATGGGCTCTGATGTGCCCCCAGGACTCACAAGATAGATGAAGGGCATAGTGTCTAGCCAGGATGACACAGCAGATAAAAATGACTTACCAAAAATGCTAACTGGAGAAACTGTTAATGTTCCCAGTGCCTAGCATGCATTAATTCACTGGATTAAAACACAGACTGGGTGTAGGAAACTTAGGGCAACAGCAAATTAATTTAAAGCATCTGACTTCCATTGCATAATAGGAGGGCAAAAAGTCTAGATTATATATTCTGAGCACATTGGCCCCAAGAAAAATAAGGGCAACTAAATATTGAGGGCAATTTTATTAAAAATATTTTTTACAGGGTCATTAAAGCATATTGACTAAATCACCACTGAATAGCAGAAACTTGAGGGACAGGCCGCGTCTTGCAATCTAGCTTGCTGGCGCTGCCTCCGCAAAAGAGCTCAGAGGGAATAGGGAGCACAGGGGCAGAGCCTGCCACGGAAAGGGAAAATTCATTACAGTGGCTAATAAAAGTCCCAAGTCATTTTTTAAAAAACCTAATAATTGAATAGCCATTTTGTGCAAGAAGTAATCCCTCAATTTAAAATGTGTATAGAAACCCTGGGTTAAAAAAAAAAAAGATTAGAATTATACTGGAAAGGAGAAAGTGAAACTGATTTTTTGCAAGAATTAAGCACAAGTGATGAGAATCTAGAAAATGTGGTCACATGAGGCACAGAGAAGGACAGATGTGGCTGAATAAAGAATGATGATGCACAGGAGATCACAGGTGTGCTCTTCTGACCGGGAACATCCTGGATTACTCCTCTCCCAAGGGCACATCGTGGTCGTGGTCCGCGTTTCTCCATCGAACACACCCTGCCCTGCGACTCTGCTCGGGGCAGAGCAGAGGCTGTGACATCAGGGCCACAACTGTGACTGCGGCATGTGATTCAGTGTTTAACTGCGGTGTGCCTTTGTCTATGTCCTCTAGCCCCTTATCTTTAAAATGCCCATCCCACCTCACAAGGATATTTAGAGGAACAAATAAATTAATGTTTTTAAAAATAGCGCATATGGTGCGTATCTCTAAGTTGTCTTCTTCCAGAGGAGAAACAAGTCTCATTTGATGTAGCTCATGGTAGCTCTTCCAACATAAATGATTAGCCTCATTCCAAGTAAAAAGTAAATTAGAAAAATCAGATGATCTGCACTGACAAGTACAAATCTTTTGGAGTTTGCACTCCACCATGTATCTCTGCCCAAGTGCTCATCTTCCTGACCCAGCCTCACTTTCTTCCTTATGTTCTCCTTTTAGGTCCTTATTCAATTCAAGTCTTTATTCACTAAGGTACTAATTGCTGTGGGATCACAAATATAAAGACAGCATAACCTTTGACATCAAAAGAGACCTCACCATCTATGGGAGGAACGAACGTCTGTACAACCTCACGTCAGGGCCGACTGTGACAAGCGCTGCTGCAATCGTGAGCTATACAGTGACTTTGAAGGCTAGACGACAGAGGAACTTTGGGGAAGACAGACTTTGCAGAGCAGAGGACATGCAAACAAAGCACTGATACTGGAGAGAAAAGGGAGGAAAAGATGTACCAAGCAAAGGAAATGTCACGAGCGAAGGCATGGGAGTGTGAAAGTAAGGAGGCCAAAGATGATGCTAGAAAGCTTGGGGAGAACCTTACTGCACATCAATTTAAGTTCCCTGTGTTAAGTGTTGTGCACATATTATCTTAGGGCTGCTCGGGCCAATAAAGCATGACTAAAACTAGATATACTAGGGCAAATTGGAAGTCAGAGAGATAAAGCAGACACATAATGAGATGTAGATAAAATTAGAGACAGATCCTTGTCATTCCAGTGACAACAAATTGGCTGAGGTGCATTTGGGGAAGGGATGCAGGGAAATCCCAAAATAGAAGCGAACAGTCACCCACATTTGAAACCTGGGTATCATCCTGCCACTGCTCCTACCACCAACCCCTACTGTTCTAGTCGACCTGGCTGAAATCTCTCATATCCCGCCATTCCTATACATTTTATTTATTAGACATTAATAAAGTAACATGCTTTGGAGAACAAAGATGTAACTTGTTCAAAATGCATAATACAAAACATTAATGCTACAGAATGGGCAGAAAACTCAAAAGGCTTATTTCTATAGCATTTATCAGGAGCAGTTTTGATGTACTACTTAAATCTGTGCCTCTCCGTACACACACACACCGCCATTAGATGTATAAGCTTCTTAGCAATAGCTCTACCTGTTTTGATGCCCACCATGTGCACAGTACCTTGCTGGGCCCTGGGAGCTGTGGGGAGTGCTGGCCCACATTCAGTCCCTCCTCTGAACTGTCCACATGCATGATCAGCCTCACAGAGTTTCAGTGGGACTGCGTCTATGTGCGTAGTCATTACTGTAAAATGTGTAGACAATGTAGTAAAACGGCCCTGGTGGTACAGAGAAAACTGTTCCAGGAATCTGAATGTTGGATCCAGGTAGTGTGATTGGTGAAAGGCAGTTTTTGCAACCATATAAGGTAATACCAAAGTTTCAGATGATCTGCTTAGGGCAATTATAATTTGGTATTCAGGATGTCCAGCAATCTGGCAGGACCCTCCTCTGGACAGGGAAGAAACTGTCTCTACTAACCAGAGAGCATCTCCCAAAAGACTTAAGGAATGTTTCCCCACCTGATGTTTCCTGTTATGCTCTGCTGAGAACTTATCTTTTGCACTCACCATCATAAATGGTAACTTGTATGGGATTTATGAGCAGAAGAACTCATTTCTATCAAAGTTTCAACAGAGTCCTCTGCCCGGCCATTTCCAGGGGATTCAAGAGTGAAGAAATGATTCCCAAAATTATTAGATTGCAACTGCCTATCTACTTTACATCTATCTACCTGTGTGCTGCATTATTCAGGTCCCTATTCATTCATTAAACAAATATTTATTGAGGTATTACCAGGGGTCAGATCCGTGCTAGGTGTTTGGCATATAGTAGTGAGCAAATAGACAATTCCTGATCTTGCAGAGGTAACATTGGGTATGCAGATAGTCATAAAATAAGGAATTGCAATAAGTGGTGATGAACATTCTACTGGGAAAATGTCCTGCATTCTGGGAAGGCCTGTCATTCAATATACTAGTTGTAATGCTGTATTCATCCTTTCATGGAGCTCTAAATTTAACATGTTGTAACACATATAATTATGTTAAATTATTTAATTATGTTAAACCCATGGGAGAAGACAAAGGTATCACCAAAAAGTGAGCTGATTTGGAGGAGTCGACCTACCTCTAAGGCACCTGGAAGACATGAGGGATATTGAATGAGCAAAGATTTTTTTTCCTCTTTCTTCAACTATTAAAGTAATCTTAATTTACACACAAGTACTTCTTGGGGTAATTGTGGTTTCATTTTTCAAAATACCAGATGTTATTTATAAATCACACCCGACAAAATAAACTACTAGAGGTCAAGAAAGTACGGCTCACAGAAGGCCTTGCATTTGTCTCTCCCAGGGCGTGGAAGAAATCCTTAATGCCAGGCATGTTTCGAACCCCAGCTCTGGCTCTGGCTGAGAATTTAGCTTTGTTACTTTACACACATCTCCTTCTGGCCTCTCATGTATATTGGCTTGAAACTTCATAAAATTAAAAATCGTTGCATAATTCCTTCTCTTTAGAAACATTCCAGTTCTTTTTTTACTCTATTGAATTCAGTAACAAGGAGAACAAAAATTCAGCGACACACACGGGAACACTGAGACACCAAACACCCCTCTGTGGGGTGCAGGGCACGCTGGACTTCTACACATGCAGCCTTATGGCGTGTGAATTGCTGAGGTGTACCTAGACCACGAAATAGAGGCGGAGGTTCTTTCCCTCATGCTCCAGGCATGAACACAACACAGGCTCAGTCTTCTGAAGTTAGAAAAATGGCAGAATGTGTATCTTTAGAGTGAAGGAGGGGAGGGGTAACAGAGGGAACATACAGAATTTCAGAGGGTATTTCCTCATTTAAATTTAAAATGTCAATGCCAAAAATAAGCATTTTTTTCTTATTTTGATCAAGGTTTCTCAATCTTAGCACTATTGATGTTATGGACTAAATAATTCTCTTTGTGGGGGGTTTGTCCTGGGCATGATAGGACATTTAGCAGCATCCTTGGCTTCTACCCAATAGATGGTAGTGGTAACTCTCCCAATCCTACCCACCCCCCGCACACACGCACCAGCTGTGACAACCAAAAATGTTTCCAGACATTGACAAATGTCCCCTGGGAACAAAATTGCCCCTGGTTGAGAACCACTGTTTCAGATCATGTATGCCCCACGACCCTTGTGGATATAGCTGAGAACCTCTACAATACCTCCCTGCTCCCAAAAGGGTCAGAGCTAGAATACAGGACTCCCAGAGAGGATCTGGGGTAAGTCACTGCTCCTTCACTTTCCTTCAGAGATCTTAGACTACAGGTAGTTGAGCTACAGCCTCGATCTTTATTTTGGCACTAAGAAAACGCATCAAGTTATTTCATCTCATAAAATATCTACCACTAATGGCAGGTAATTAGACAAATCACTTTCTGGCTCAACTTGCCCAAATTCTGAGAGATTTTTTTAGTCAACACAAGATTTTGCTAGAGCACCTGAGTAACCCAGTTTGGAAAACCTTTCAAATTACTCATTGGTTTATGGTCCTGTCTCAGATTCTTTTTCTGGCCTTCATTTATTGCCAGTAGTAATAAGTTACTGATATTCATTGGCTATGCCCTTAGCACCTAATTCTAGGAAGTACTGTACCAACGATATTCATAGGAAAAATATATAAATATTTATAAGGAACTTAGCTAATTCACTTGAATAAATAAACAAACCGTTTGTATTTCTATTTTCTTCTCCCTTCTAAACTTACTCCTTTGGCAAACTCTCATAACTGTCACTGCTAACCAGAGGCCTCACAAATCTATTTCTAGAGC
>RJWJ010021354.1:0-10736 GCA_004363605.1 Indri indri
CAGAGCTGAAGAGATGTGCCCTGGTCTTGTGTTGTCTTGGTGGGGTTTTGGCCTGTTGGTTTATCTCTGGCCTGCTCCTTCTGCTTACAAAGATTAGTGAGTTTCTTTTCCTTGCTTAGCTTTCCCGGTGTTGGGTCACTTTTGTGTGTGTGACTCTGCTGTCAACTACTTGGTTGAGGTGGAAGGCGCTGGGTTTAGTTATGAGGCTGCTCTCTCTTTTGTTGCTTGAATTTTGCGTGTAGGAGTCAGTTGTCAAGGTATTCCAGAACCTTTGAATTGGGCTCTAACATCCCAAATGGGATATACAAAAGCCTGAGTCTTTGGGAGATGTTTTGCCACTCCCAACGGCTGCTTGACCCTTGTTACCTCTTAAGATGTGGTGAGAAGAGCGGCAGGGATCAGCATGCCTGAGGCTGTATACTTCAGTAATTGCTTGATCTGTAGCTAGGAGAGAGCTTCGGAGGCGGGCTCTGTCCTGGAGGGCTGTGGGAGGAGCGTTGGCTGAGACTGTCATAAGGCCCGGCCAGAAAAACATCTTCTCTCATTTCTTTCCTCCACCAAGGGTGGGTTTTCACCTGCCAGAGGGGGAGATAACCACCCAAGCTGGGGGAAGGGCCCTTCCTGGGGCTACCTGGCATCTCAGCTCAGGAAGTGGGGACCCTTATTATTACGCCCCTTCAAGGGCAAGGATGTCTAGCTGGTAAGAAGTACACACTTCAGGGTTGCTAGAGAAGCCCTGCCTAAGGCCCCTGAGTGACCCAGACCAGAAAGCAGCCTGTCCCGTCATTCCTCCCCAGCAGATGTGGGGTTGGTCCCTTTGGAATGCAATATCCATAGTCAGATCATAGTCAAGGGTCATCCACCACCCCTACAGGGTCACAGTCCAGAGAACAGTTTCCCTTGTTCCTCCACACTACCAAGTGTGGGGAACTAATTCTTTGGGAGGAGGTGCTGATTACCAAGTCACAGCGAAAATGAGGCTACAGGACCTTGCTGGCAAAACAGCCTCCTTCACTCTCTACTCAGCCCTTCCCCTTGTGGAGACTGTCAAATTGGCCAGCAGCTCCGGCTACCAAGTTGCAGCAGAGAGGTGACCATGTGTCTCAGCTTGAAGAGCAGTCTCCTTGGTCACTAGACACTCTTAGGGGAGGGTGCTCTCTCTTTGGTGAAAAATAGTCCCACTGTGGAGATGAATAATCAGGCTACGGCAGTCATGGTTTTCAGATATACACCCACACACTTGCACACTCATGGAAAGAGAGTAAAAAGGAAGAAGAAAAGAAAGAGAAGGAAAGAAAAAAATGTATATCTGTGCAAAAAAAATTAAAAGTAAGAATTGGGAGAAATATGTATTTAGAAAAAAAAAGAAATACAAAAAAACCCCCAAACAAAACAAAGTAACAACAACAAAAAAAAAACCAGACCCCTTTATTCCGTCTAGAGACAGAAGCAGGCCCTTTGGCGTGTTGCGTGAGGGAGGGGTGGTTGAGTCGCCTGGCGGAGGGGGTGGTTTTGTCGTCTCAGATCACAGCTCTACAAAAAAAAAAAAAAAAAAAAAAAAAAAAAAAAAAAAAAAAACCCCCCGCCCCCTGTCCCCCGCGGGGGGGGGGGGGGGGGGGTTGGGGGGGGGGGGGGGGGGGGGGGGGGGGGGGGTCGAGTCGCCTGGCAGAGGCGATGGTTATGTGTCCTGGATCACCGTTCTACAAGCGGTCTCCCTCAGTTCACCCTCAGTTCCCCGTCACCTTGGCAGGCAGCGCGGCGATCGAATGGAACAGGGCCGCCGGCGGCCACCTGGAAACTCCGCAGAAATATCGATCTTTCTCCCTTTTCCACCCTTTCGGAGGTGGGGCTTGAGTCGCTGGCTGGGACAGACTATCCGCAGATTCGGGAGAAAAACTGGCTTCGCGCGCTACTCTCCTCGTAGTAGGGGACGACTAGCTCTGTCGCAGCTGCAGCGGCTCTGAGTCAGGCCGTTGCCTGGGAAACAAGCCCCAGTGTCTAGAGGCTTTGGGCTCCCCAAATGGCGGGTGCCCACCCACTGCTAGTCAGCACTGGAGCCAACTGCACCGGGAGGGTGTCTGGAGCTGAGGTCCCCCATTGCCGTCTCCCAGAGCTGCCTCCCAGAGCTGCCCGCTGAGCCCGCCGCCCCCGCAACACACGGCGGCTCTGGACAGATCCGTGGGAGGACTCTGTGCTGTGTCCCTCCCAGCGCCCACCAGACTTTCAGTGATTTCCATGGGGAGAGCCTCTTTTATGAAGTTCCCCTCCCCCGATCTGGTCCCGGCAGTCTGCTGTGGCAAGAAACCTGTCTCCAAACTCTCCCCTGTGGGCTCGGGCAGCGTCCGATCCAGGAAGCGTCCACTAGGGTCAGTCCCTCCCCTCCGATGCCAACCCAGTGCCGCGCTCCCGCGAATTCAAAATGGACCCGGCTCCTCTCTCCACTTCCCACTGCTTGTCTGTCAGTCAGCGCCCCCGCTTCGCACTGACTTCTGGCACTTCCCTGCCTGCGTGGGAGTGGGGTTTGGTAAAGAAAGAGTCATCTTCCTGTGAGGCAGATCTCACTGCCCGGGCCAGCCCGCCAATGGACGCAGCTGACCCGAGCTGCACTCCCCACTGTTTGACCCACACTCTCCGGTATTTGCGATCGCTTCTCCACTTCACCTTGTTTTTCCATAGCACTGCTTGTCCCTCGCTGCTTCTCTGTAGATTCATGAAGCTGATCCTGTGGGAGAGCGCCTCACTCACGTGTGGGTGTCCGTGTTCTTCACCTCCCACTCAGGGAGCAGACAGCCAGGAGGTCACCCCTAATCCTCCATTTTTCTCCGCTTCCTAGATGTTATTCTTATATGTGCACTCATGTGTTAATCAGTTAATACCAATTTGATGGTGAGTACATATGGTGCTTGTTTTTCCATTCTTTGGATGCTTCACTTAGTAGAATGCTTTCCAGTTCTATCCAGGAGTATACAAGAAGTGCTATATCACCACTGTTTCTTAAAGCTGTATAGTACTCCATGGTATACATATACCACATTTTATTAATCCACTCATGTATTGATGGACACTTGGATTGTTTCCACATCTTTGCAATTGTGAATTGTGTTGCTATAAACATTTGGGTGCAGGTGTCTTTCTTATAGAGTATCATTTGTTCTTTTGGGTAGATGCCCAGTAATGGGATTGCTGGATCGAATGGTACTTCTACTTGTATCTCTTTAAGGTATCTCCATATTGCTTTCCACAGGGGTTGCACAAGTTTGCAGTCCCACCAGCAGTGTATGAGTGTTCCTGTCTCTCCATATCCATGCCAACATTTGTTGTTTTGGGACTTTGATAAAGGCCATTCTCACTGGAGATAAGTGATATCTCATTGTGGTTTTGATTTGCATTTCTGAAAAGGGGGACATTTTTGGGTTTGTGAGCCAATTTTGATATTACACCTTGAGAATCTTTGTTTTTTAGTTCTTTCTAGTTTCTTTTTAGAATATTGGGGATCATGTTTATCTAACTGAAGAGAATTGTCAGTTGACAATTTATTAGTCAGGCTGCCCTTTTGCAATTAAACTTCATAGTATTTTCTTTTGTAATATGAGTGTCTGTTTTCTGATGTCCCCAGCAGTGCCTAATGGCTATCTCCTCAGGTGGTAAAACTGTTTTTAATAATTTAAGAATTTGAGGCCCATATTTAATTTATTTTTAGAAGATGTGTTTGTTTCTTTTAAATAGTTCTATGAGCATGTATCATCATAAAGACATATTTAGAGTCTGTATATATATTGATATGATTATTTTTTCTGTGATATAGGGCTCTAGTCAGCGTAATCAATTCCACTTTTTGGGCAGACATCCCAGTGGGTAGGGCTTCCATCTCAATTACCTGTTGGCTGGCAACCACAGCATACTCAGCTTTGTGTTGTCCATGTTCCATGAAGCTGTTCCCATCTGTGAAGAATTTTTTATCCTGGTCTAACAAGGGCTGATCAGTCAAATCCTGGTAGCTAGAATATACTTGGTCAATGATTTGAACGTAATCATGAACTAGAGGGGTGAGAATAGTATAAGCAGTAGGTGGCAGGATTCAAGGTAGACATTCTCTTAAAATTTACATTAGGATTATCTAACAGAGCAGCTTGATATTTGTCCAAATGTCCAGTTGTCAACAAATAGCCCCCATTCTGTTCTAGTACGGATAACACGTAATGTGTAGTATGAACAGTCACTGGTTTCCCAAGTGTAAACTTTTTAGCTTTTTGTAAAATATCACAAGTAGAGGCAACTATTCTCAAACAAGTGGGTCATCCTTTTGCTGTTACATCTAATTGTTTAGAGAAATAGATCATGGGATGTTTATGAGCCCCCAAAGTTTGGGTTAATACCCCCAGTCCAATTCCTTGCCTTTTTTGGATTAACAAATCAAAAGGCTGTGTAAATCCAGGAGGCCCAATGCAGGGACAGTCATAAGTTTTTGTTTTTTTTTAATAGTCAAAAAAAGGCTTTTGACATTCTGCTGTCCAAACGGGAGGTTCTTTTTTTTCTGTGGGATGGTGGTCCCTGTTGAGGAGACCCCCTAGAGCTTTTTGTCAGAACTGTTGTCAAAAATTTGTCTGTTGGCCGGGCGCCGTGGCTCATGCCTGTAATCCTAGCACTCTGGGAGGCTGAGGCGGACAGATCGGTTGAGATCAGGAGTTCGAGACCAGCCTGAGCAGGAGTGAGACCCCATCTCCACTAAAAATAGAAAGACATTGGCTGGACAACTAAAAATATATAGAAAAAATTAGCCAGGCATCATGGTGCATGCCTGCAGTCCCAGCTATCTGGGAGGCTGAGGCAGGAGGATTGCTCGAGCCCACGAGTCTGAGGTTGCTGTGAGCTAGGCTGATGCCATGGCACTCTAGCGTGAGCAACAGAGCAAGACCCTGTCTCGAAAAAAAAATTGTCAGTTGTTTTATTTTATAAATTTTTGTTGTTTTTTCTTAGTCTGTGTACAATTTATGAAGACCTTATAAGCCATTTTAACTAAATGAGATGTGGGCAAAGTGAGAACCCCCTCTAACTTCTGTAACTTTTGTTGGATATCAGGCATGCTGTAGCCAAAAAAGGTCTTGTTAATTAACCTTCAATTATCAGGATTTTCTGAATCTATATCAGTACATTTTTGATATGTCTCTATAATCTTTTCTAGGAAGGCTGATGGACTTTTATCTGTTTCCTGTCTTATTTTGCAAATCTTATTCAGGCTTTTAGTTTCAGGGACCCCTTTCCTGAGCCCAGCCATAATGTAGTTCCAAAATATTGAATCTTATCATTGTCTCTATCATTTGGGTTCCAGTTGGGGTCATGTATTGGGATGGATAAATTGGCTCTAGTTCTCACCCGGTTACTTGGGTCTTCTGCATGTAGTCGGTCAGTCTCTTTTTGAGTTCTTTTTCAGTACAATGTGGTTAACAGTACGTTAAACAGTCTCTGGGCGTCTGTGCGTGTGGGATGATAAGTGGTGAAAATAGATTTAAATAGATCAGTTATATACTTTGGGTCATCCTTGCAGGCAGGATTATTCTGTTTTTAATTGTATAAATAAGAAGTGGTAAATGGGTTATGAATCCATATTAATCTAGCCAGTTGTCCATTTTCATTTATTTTTCTTATAGGGACCTGTCTTAAAGGAAATTGTCCTGTTGTGAAGGAGGGAGGACTCTGAGCAAATTATGTGCCATGTTGAGTGTGTGAAGCAGAGAACATGTCCCTATGTTTTCCGTGACTATTTTCAGAGAAGGAAGAAAACAAAGGATAAATGGCTGGAGAAGCCAGCAAGGGTGAAGAAAGGGTTTAGACTCATAAGGTGGGGGGAGGGCAGGAAGGTTAGTACTCTCTTAAAGAAATCTAGAAAACCCCAAGGATTCAACCAAGAGACTCCGGAATTGATAAATGAATTCAGTAAAGTCTCAGGATACAAAATCAATACACACAAATCAGAGACATTCATATATGCCAACAACAGTCAAACTGAGAACCAAATCAAAGACTCCATACCATTCACAATAGCAACAAAGAAAATAAAGTATGTAGGAATATATTTAACTAAGGAGGTTAAAGACCTCTACAGAGAGAACTATGAAACATTGAGGAAGGAAATAGCAGAGGACGTAAACAGGTGGAAAACCATACCATGCTCGTGGGTCAGCAGAATCGACATTGTTAAAATGTCTATACTACCCAAAGTGATCTATAGATTCAATGCAATCCCTATTAAAATACCAACATCATTTTTCATGGATATAGAAAAAATAATTTTACACTTCGTATGGGACCAGAGAAGACCCCGTATAGCAAAAGCAATCCTAGGCAATAAAAACAAAATGGGAGGTATCAATCTACCAGACTTCAAACTATACTACAATGCTATAGTAATGAAAACAGCTTGGTACTGGCATAAGAACAGGGACATTGACCAGTGGAACAGGACTGAGAATCCAGAGATGAAACCATCTGCATATGGTAATCTAATCTTTGACAAAGCAGACAAAAACATACACTGGGGAAAGGAATCCTTTTTCAATAAATGGTGCTAGGAAAACTAGATAGCCACATGCAGAAGAAAGACTGAATCAGGATCCACACCTTTCACCTCTCACAAAAATCAGCTCATGGTGGGTAACAGATTTAAACCTAAGGAGTGAAATTATTAGAATTCTAGAGGAAGATGTTGGAAATACTCTTCTAGACATTGGCCTAGGCAAAGAATTTATGAAGAAGACCACAAAGGCAATCACAGCAACAACCAAAATAAATAAATGGGACCTATCAAATTAAAAAGCTTCTGCACAGCCAAGGAAACTATCATGAAGGCAAAGAGACAACACACAAAATTGGAGAAAATATTCACATGACACACATCTAGTAAAGGGCTGATAACCAGAATCTATATAGAACTCAGGAAAATCAGCAGGAAAAAAATCAAACAACCGTATCAAAAAGTGGGCAAAGGACATGAACAGAAACTTTTCAAAAGAAGACAGACTAATGGCCAACAAACATATAAAAAGTTGCTCAACATCTCTAATTGTCAGGGAACTGCAGATCAAAACCAGCGAGATATCACTTATATCCAGTAAGAATGACCTTTATGAAAAAGTCCCAAAATGATAAATGTTGGCATGTATGCAGAGAGATAGAACACTCATACACTGCTGGTGGGACTACAAACTAGTACAACCCCTGTGGAAAGTAATATGGGGATATTTCAATGAGCTACAGGTAGAACTACCATTTGATCCAGCAATCCCATAATTGGGCATGTATCCAAATGAAAAAAAGACAGTCTATAAAAAAAGCCATCAGCATTAGAGTATTTAAAGCAGTACAATTCACAATTGCAAAGATGTGGAAACAACCCAAGTGCCCATGAGCACATGAGTGAATTAATAAAATGTTATATATGTATACCATGGAGTTCTATTTAGCCACAAAAATCAATGGTGATCTAACACCTGTTGTATTATCCTGGAGAGAGCTGGAACCCATTCTACTAAGTGAAGTATCCCAAGAATGGGAAAACAAGCACCACATGTACTTACCATCAAATTGGTATTAGCTGATCAACACTTAAGTACACATATAATAGTAACATTCATCAGGTGTCCAGCGGATGGTAGGCAGACGGAGGGCATGGGTATATACACACCTAATGCGTGCATTCACACCATCTGAGGGATGGACATGCTTGAAGCTCTGACTCAGTGGGGCAAAGGCAATATACGTAACCTAAATATTTGTACCCCCAGAGTGTGGTGAAATTTTTTAAAAAAAGGAAAAAAAATCTGTAAGAACAAAATTTTCCTTACTGAACTTAGGATAATGGTGCACGTTATAGATAATCACTATAAAGATTGTATACAAATATATACAAAGAAACCAGCACAGGATATAACATAAAAAGTGCTCAAAAAAGAGAAGGTTAGATGGTTATAATATTGTAGCATGTGGGGTTAGTTACATTTCGTCCTGTGGATATGCTTGTCACTGAAATTGTTCTGAGAAATGAGGGTCTATGAGGAAATCAATGGCAATAATGTGGTTAACTAAAATCATGTAGGCAATGAAAATGTAACACAAATCGTATTTTTTGACCTTGACGATTTAGGCTTTTGGTTATGATAATGTGATAAATGGTTGCAATGCCAGAACATATACATGTGTACCCAAGATATGAAATACAGGCATCACATCCTGAAGATTGTTTCTTCAAATCAAAATGATAGTTTTTTAAAAAAATGAAAAGAAGACAGAGATGGCTGGGGACCTCATAGGGATAAATTGTCAAGCTGAGAGGGAAGAAGATAAAGAGGAGAAGATATTGGGAGGATCAAACCCGGAGAGGCTTGGAGCCCAGTGAAAAGGTAAGGGAAGGTTTCCCTCTCCCTCCTATGTGCCTTTGGTGAACAGTGAGCCACTAAGTTTATTGAAGGCTTTTCCACCCTCCATGAGCCCAAGCATGGTGGCAAATACGTAATAGTGGGGTGAACTAGCATATCTCTTGAGTTTAGGCAGTTCATGAGGGGCTCCCTAGAAAGAGTGTCATGCTGGCTTTCCTTCTTCTGGATGCTTCCTCCCCTGCACCTCTGCTAATCACTGCAACCGAGAAAGCAGTTTGCATTGGGCTGACCATAAGCTTTAGCCCCTCACCCACCCATTACAACTGCCAAAGCAGTTTCAGCCAAGAAGTTTGCAAATGGCTACTTCTCTCCAACAGGCATGCACCCCAGGCGGAGGTCTCCACAGAGAGGGGTCCCACACCTGTTCCTTTATTATCTTATTGGGAGCAGGGGTGCAAAATCAAGGAACTTCCCGACCACTGGTGTTTTGCAAAGATGCATGCTAGTGGGTCAGACATACAACCCAGGGGGAAATTTGAGATCTAGACTTGAGTGGTGAGGGATTCTACATGGACTGAACTAATGGGAGTGTGCTGTCGGGGTCCAAGGAGAAGTACTTTGGGAGAATGTTGACCCCTTCCTGCAGAAAAACTGCACTACTGAATAAGAACAGAAAGATCCCAGCTTAGGGCCTTACCAATCAAGCATTTAGGCTTCTCATTCATGAACAGCCTTCCTGGATTGGAGAGTGCATTGTGACCCTCCTATCAGTGGCTCCCTCTAGTGACCAGAAAAGCAACTTGTGAGCCTCAAAGAGGTTTTACAAAGCCTTTCAGGCACCCACAACCTAGCCATGAACTGCTTTGCTCCTCCCCCTAACTCAGTGGTGATGGAGATTAAGGAACCCCCTGAGAGCTACAGGGTCTTTCCTAAAGCTTGGAGCACTCATGTATTCCACCTGGGGGACCAGAGCCTACCACAGGCACAAAAAAGAAATCTTGGCAGCTGGATCTTTCATGCAAACATCAAACAATAAAAGAGAGAACAGCTCCATAGCTCATTATAGCATCTTCCAACTCTGAACAGAACATGGCTGATTCATGCTCACAAGTACTACCCACCATCTCAGAGATTAACCTAGGCAAACCAATGCAATTCACACTGTTGGGAGGAGGAAAAGACAGCAGGACAGAGGCAACCCAAGAGGGTCATCACACCTGCTTGAACACCCCACAGGCAATTCTCTTTTCCCTAGCACAGTAAGGAATTGATCTTTGGGGACCCAAGGACAGGCCTGCAAGCCAGGTCTTATATTCCCAGGACTTGATCAAGTGGCCACAGGAGAAGTAATCAGTGAAAGAACCCTGGAATATAAAAAATCAGAGCAAAAGGACTCCCCCAAAAGAAGACGACAGCTCTTTACCAATGGATGCCAATCAAAATGAAAATATCGAAATGACAGACAAAAGATTTAAAATATATGTTACAAAAAAGTACACAAAATATAAGTGAAAATGAAAAGCCAACACAAAGAAACCACAAAAACAATTCAGGAAATGAATGACGCATTCACTAACGAAGTCGAATTATTTTTAAAAAATCAAATAGAACTTCTGGAAATGAAAAATTCGTTCAAGGAAATAAAAAACACAGAGGAAAGTTTTAAGAATAGATGAGACCAGGCAGAAGAAGACTCTCACAGCCTGAAGGCAACACCTACAAACAAACCAGCCAAAGATAAAGAACAGAGACATAAGAGGAAGGAACAAAGCCTGCAAGAAATATGGGATTATGTAAATAGGACAAATAAAATAATCATAGGTATACCTGAGGGTAAAGAAGAAAACACACATAGGTTGGTAAACCAATTTGATAGAATAATTGAGAAAAACTTCCCTGGTCTTGCTAAAAATTTAGATATTTGGGTACAAGGAGCTCAATGAACAGCTGGGTAATTCATTGCAAAGAGGCAGTCACCATGACACACAGTTATCAGACTGGCCAAAGTTAACATGAAGGAGGAACTCCTGTGAGCTGTAAGGCAAACATCAGGTAACTTACAAAGGGAAACCCATCAGGATAACTGCAGATTTCTCACCTGAAATCTTAAAAGCGAACAGGGACTGTGGCCCCAACCTTAGTATTCTTAAAAAGAACAATGGCCAGCCTAGAATTTTACATCCTACAAAACCAAGTTTCATATATGAGGGAGAAATAAAGACTTTTTCAGACAACCAAACACTGAGGGATTTTGTCAGCACCAGACCTGCCCTGCAGGAAGTACTCAGATCTGCATTAAACATGGATCAGCACAATAGACACCCACCAGAGTAAAATCACCCAAAAGCTAAAGCTCAGAGCCCG
>RJWJ010021354.1:10836-28066 GCA_004363605.1 Indri indri
ACACACACACACACACACACACACACACACACACACACAAGCCAAGTATCTCCTGTCTCCCGAAAACATATGTAACCACAAAAACTCATTCTCACTCACCAGTATCTTCTCCTCTTTACTCAAAATTAATGGATGGCAAAAAAATATTCCATACAAAAGGAAATCAAAAGGAAACAGGTATAGCCATTCTCATATCAGATAAAATAAACTTCAAATCGACAATAGTAAGGAAAGACAAAGATGATCATTACATAATGGTAAAGAAAGTAATTCAATAGAAACACATAACAATCCTATATTTATGCACCTAACTCAGGTACACCCACATTCATAAAGCAATCCCTACTAGATCTAAACAAAAAGATAAAGAGCAGCAGCATAATTACTGGGGACTTCAACACCCCACTGACAGAACTGGAAAAATCCTCAAAGCAGAAAATAAAGAAATAAACCCTCGTCTTAAATGGGACTCTAGAGTAAATGGGCCTAATAGACATTTACAGAACATTCTACTCAAAACTACTGAATATACATTCTTCTCATCAGCACATGGAACATTCTGTAAGATTGATCACATCTTAGAGCACAAAACATGTCTCAAAAAATTCAAAAAAAATTAGAAATTATGCCATGCATCCTCTCAGAAAACAGTGGAATAACACTAGAAATCAACTACAAAATACTCAATTCTACACAAATTCATGGAAATTAAACAACATACTTCTGAACAATTATTGGGTCAAGGAGAAAATTAAGATAGAAATCAAAAGATTTCTTGAACTAAATGGCAAAGGGAACACAAGTTATCAAAATCTATGGGATTTAGCAAAAGAAGCCCCAAGGGGAAAATTCATAGCCTTAAATGCCTACATCAAAAAGACAGAAAAATCACAAATGAACAATCTAATGAATCATCTCTAAAAAGTAAAAAAGGAAGAGTAAACTGAAACCCAACAGAAGAAAAGAGATAACAAAAGTCAGAGCACAATTAAATGAAATCAAAAACAAAAAAAGATACAGAAAATCAATAAGACAAAAAGTTGCTTGTTTGAAAAGATAAACAAATGGTTAGACCTCTTGCTAGAGTAACCAGAAATAGAAAACAACCCAGATAAGCTCAATCAGAAATGAAAAAGAAGATATGCAAACAGATATCAACCACAGAAATACAAAATATTATCTGTGAATACAATAAAAATCTCTATGCACATAAACTAGAAAAAGTTGAGAAAATGGAAAAATTCCTGGAAACACATAAGCTCTAAAGGGATAGTCAGGAAGAAATAGAACTCTTGAACAGACCAATAACAACAAATAAAATTGAAACAGCAATAAAAAACCTTACAACAACAACAACAAAATATGCCTGGCCAGATGGATTTGCAACCAAATTTTATCAGACCTACAAAGAAGAACTGGTTCTGATACTGCAGAAATTATTTCCTAACCTCAAGAAGGAAGGAATCCTCACCAACTCATTCTACAAAGCCAATATCACCTTGATACCAAAGCCAGGAAAAGACAAAAAAAAAAAAAGAAAGAAAGAAAGAAAGAAAACTACAGAACAACATCCCAATGTGGATTTCCAAAATCCTCGATAAAATTCTACCAAACCAAATTCAGAAGCACATCAAAAAAATAATCTACTATGACCAAGTAGACTTCATCCCAGGGATGCAAGGATGGTTCAACATACATAAATCAATAAATGTGATTCATCACATAGACAGAAACAAAAACAAAAATAATATGATCATTTCAATAGATGCAGAAGAAGCATTTGACAGAATTCATCACTCTTTTATAATAAAAACTCTTAATAAAATATGCATAGATGGAACATATCACAAAATAATAAAAGTCACACATGAGAAACCCACAACCAACATGATATTGAACGGGGAAAAGTTGAAAGCCTTCCCACTTAAAACTGGAAAAAGACAACAATACCCACCGTCACCACTTCTATTCAACATAGTGCTGGAAGTCCTACCCAGAACAATCAGCAAAAGAAGGAAATTAAGGGTATCCAAATGGGGAAAGAGGAGGTTAAACTATCACTCTTTGCTAATGATATGATCTTATATCTAGAAAACCCTAAAGATTCCTCCAAGACACTCCTGGAATTGGTAAAGAAATTCAGCAAAGTCTGAGGTTACAAAATCAATGTACACAAATCAGTACCATTCTTATACATCAAAATCAGTTGAGCCGAGAATTAAATCAAAGAGTCAATGCATTTCACAATAACTACAAAGAATATAAAATGCCTAGGAATATATCTAACCAAGGAGGTGAAAGATCTCTACAAACAGAACTATGAATCACTGAGGAAGGAAATTGCAGATGATGTAAACAAATGGAAAAATATATCATGCTAATGGATAGGTAGAATCAACATTGTTAAAATGTCCATACTACCCAAAGTGATTTACAGATTCAATGCAATCCCCCATCAAAATATCAATGTCATTTTTCACAGATCTAGAAAAAATAAATATATGCTTTGTTTGGAACCAGAAAAAGTGCCTGAATAGCCAAAGCGACCTTAAGCAAAAAGAACAAATCTGAAGGCATCACTTTACCAGACTTCAAGCTATACTACAAGGCTATAGTAACCAAAAGAGCATGCTACTGGAACAAAAATAGAGACATAGACCAATGGAAACGGACAGAGAACCCAGATACAAAATGATCCACATATTGCCCTCTGATCTTTGACAAAGCAGACAATAATGTATACTGATGAAAAGAATCCCTGTTCAATAAATGGTGCTGGGAAAATTGGATAGCTATATGTAGAAGACTGGAACAGGATCCTTACCTCTCACCACTCACAAAATTTAATTCAAGATAGATAATAGACTGAAATCTAAGACATGAAACCATAAGAGTTCTAGAAGAAAATATTGGAAAAAACTCTTTTAGATATCAGCCCAAAGAATTTATGAAGAAGAGCCCAGTGGCGATCACAGCAACAACAAAAATAAATAAATGGGACTTGATTAAATTAAAAAGCTGCACAGCCAAGGAAAAAGAAAACAAGAAAGTGAAAGAACTGGCTCTGACTTACAAGAGTCAGTTGCCCAATAATTAACACAGTAATATTCACTAATCTATTCTCTATCTCTGAGGACAGAGGATGGCAAAAAGGTTCACAAAACAAGTGTGGATACTATACGTTTCTGGATAATAAAATATAAAATTAAGGGTAACACACACGTGAATTTTTGAGTGGCATATATGCATCATACTCAGTAAGTTGTACATGTTTTTTATATGGAAAACTCATTATGAGTTAGAAGGGTACTTTCAAAATTTTACTTTGAACTATAGTGAATTGGAGATCTTATTAAAATGCAGATTCTGATTCAGTAGGTCTGGAATGGGGCCTGACTTTTTGCATTTCTAACAAACTTGCCAGTAATGCCAACTCACCTGGCCCATGAAGAATGTTTTCTCAAACATACAGTAAGTGGTAGAGACTGAATTATATCCTAGTTCATCTGACCAGTAAGCAAAGATGAGAGCATTCGTTTTCCAAAGCAAGCTAAGAGAAGAGAAACTAAGGAGGACTTCTAGATTAAACATAATAATTTATGTACATCAGTCAGTAAAACTCCCTGAAAATTTATTAATAATAATAACAAATAATTAAATTTATAGTGGAGGAATCTGTCAGAGAGCACCTTAACCAAGTGAATGAAATTAGCATCAAGTGTAAGAGAACGAACTGGTATGAGGTGCTGATGCACACAGGACACCACACTACTGCTGTGATATTTTTGGCCAAATAATAAAGTAAATCATAATCTGAATCTAATCATGAGAAAACATCAGTTTAATGCAAAATTCAAACCACATGTATTTCCCATGATCCATTTTAAATAGTTTTTCTTTAGCACCCTAAAGAGCACATCTCTTCTAATTAATCTCTTTTTTAGAGCTTTCTATCTTGGGCAATTAATGGCATCCTCTTTGAATGTGCATTTTTTAATCCTCTTTTGCACAGAGATGATGGAGCATACAGATGGAAGCTCAACAGTACATATTCCCCTTCTTCACGGATATCTGAAAATCCAGCCCCATGCCCAACAGGAATCTTGAATATCCACACCTTCCCATGGCAATCTGTCAAAAAGGAAACCTTTTCAATATTTCAGGTCATAAACTCATGGTGAAAACTGTTCACAGTATGTAAAAAGCCTGGAGGGACAGAATGAAGAGAAGGCTCTGATACATAGGGCAGGATTTTTAAAAGCCTCTTGAACAGCATATGACAAAAGGAAAAAAAAAGTAGCTAAGACAATGCTGTTAGGCAGAAACACCAGAAGTAGAGAAGCAATGATTCGAAAGTCCTAAATACATGACATTGCAGGAGTAAAAGTAGACATAGCCTAGGACCTGGGAGACATTTACCTGAGAACCAGCCATTTCTTCCTTCTCCTCCTCCTCTAGGATTCCTTTTCAGATGAGATGATCTGGACAAATCACAGCTGCATCTTGAGAATATGCCTTTAAAGATACCAGCACAACTCCTTCACATGCTGCCGCCACACATACAGACAGAAGGATCTTGAAGTACAGAAACAGTGACACCTATCCCTTGTCACAGTAGAGATTCAGGAACATAGAGCTCCCATGTAAACATGAAAATGATCAAAATGTGAGTCTCTCCTTTACTGCCCTCAGGTGCCCTCCCTGCCACAGACACCAGCAATTGCTGCTGCAACAATGGCAATATGCACTGTACTGACTTACCCCCATGAAACCCAAGCAGACAAGGCTCTGTGGCCACCCTTTGGAGAAAAAAGGCTGAACTCAATTCTCATGAACAGATCTGGGAGCCCACATCCATCACCCTACCCTCACCTTAGAATCAAATGGGGCATTTAGTTAAAACCACATAGATGTTCCCACCCAGACCGATGGACAGAATCTGTGGAAAGGGCACCGGTGATGGTGTTCCAAACTGGCATACTGTCCTCATTGGAAGCCTAGGCTGCAAGCCACTTAGCTGAACATTGCCTCTCAAGCTTCAATCTGCATATACATCATGTGGTATTCCAGGACCCACTCTAAGAAATATGATTCTGCAGGTGTGGGAGTGGTCCATGGATTGGCTTCAATAACAAACCCCCTGTTAGTGCCGATGTTGCTCCTCCTGACCTTTCATCAGCAGCACTCAGCTAGAGACAGCAGGCACAGCATGGAGTCCCTTACACCCGACACTTCTATCACAACATAAATATTGCTGCGCCAAGTGAAGACCACCAATCACCACTGTGAAACAGCATTCTCTGCTGGCTCTTTAAAGTTCACAGAGGCTGGAGAAAGCAACTATAAGGAAGTCTGCATTTAGAAAACAACATGTACATGTGCGTTAATGCAATGTTTACTGATGATGTTGTGTGCGCACAAAGGTACATTGCAGTGCACTGTGCTGGGAACCTCACATTGCTTGTGTTAATCCTCACAACACCCTGCTCACAACACCCATCTGGGAGCCAAGCAAGGAGATTCCTTCTGTGAAAGGAGGAACAACAAATAGACGATACATTCTTCTCCCTCTGAGATGGAAGGAGGATTAGACCCTGTTGTCAGCCTGACCCCAGTGTGCACAGGACAACCCCAAGATCTCAAAGACTCCAAGGTACTGGGGAGAGGATACCCAGTGAGCATGGCCTGATGCCTTCATGGTGATCCAGACAGGAGGGACTCAGGCTGACTCTGTAGAGTTTTCATAGAGAATAAACCTGGCCTGGTGGCGCAGTTAACCCTGGATATAGGTGTAGTATCACCTGTTCCTGATCAGCTAACTCGGGGGTAAGAGGAAGAAGAATATCCTACTCCAGTAACATAGTGTTCAGGTGGGAGGAGTTGTGATCATGGCTCTGAATATTTTGTGGTCCTGACCTTTCAGTTTTAATCTTCTCCATTTTTATGTTGAATCAAGGAGGGGTCTGTCATCCCTGGAAACATTGGATTTTATGCTGATGATTGTTTTCACTTACAGATTATGCACTTACAGAGCTAATGCAGGTCACTGGAGAAAATATGGAAAATTCCAGGGGCTTCACCTGGAGAGACTCTCAGATTTAGAAAGTCCACTTTGGTCTCTACATCCTCAGTCTGAAGTCTGGGCCTGTCTTTTGAATCCCGGCTGGAGGCCAGGTCTTGTATGTATGTTCAGTGAGAAATTACACTTGCTCTGTATTCTGGGGTTTTACTGTGGCGGGAAGGGAAACTGGAGGAGAGATTCCCTCGTGCAGCCTTATCTGGTGTATCCTGTAGAACTCCGGACCTCGGATTCAGAATCCGAAGCTGCAGATTTGGAGACCCAGGGAAGTGGGGAAGCAGCAGCACCTGCTGCACTCTCTCTGGCGTTTGAGCAAGAGGATGCGGCAGGTGTGGAGGTTCTCAGCTCTGCGGTGTGTATGAACCATCCGGGTGGCCGTCCGAGCCCCATGGTCTCTGAATCAGTTTGGGTCTGAATACGCAAGGAACATTGAACGACAGGGCTGGAACTAATGATTGTCACCCTGTGAGAGTATTTGTGTAGGAATTTGGTCTAACTGTCCTCTAGAAATGACTGTACTCCATCAATAGGCAGAAAGATCAGAAAGCCTATGTTTTTAAAAATTATAACACATGTACTCATAAAGAATTAGTATGTGACTAACAGTTAAAATTACCTATTTCAACCAGGTGCAGTGACTCGTACCTGTAATCTACTACTTTGGGAGGCCAAGGCAGAAGGATCACTCGAACCCAGGAGTTTGAGGTTGCAGAGAGCTATGATGACACCACTGTACTCTAGCCCAGGGAACAGAGCGAGACACAGTCTGAAAAATATTGCTTATTTCTTAGGTCTTCACTATGAGTTAAGATTACTAAAAGTTAAAATTCTGACTAGCATATGGTAACTACAGCTAAAGATAACAAGAAAAACAATTCTACATACAGAGCGTACAAAGAAAAGATGTGCTTTTGGCAAAAAAAGTTATAAAAAAAGAGAGACAAGGATGTGTTTTCTTTAAAAAATAATTTAGCCTAGTTTAGAGGTTATTTAAATATATTAAAATTAAAGGATAAAAGGGAAAATGAGACTGAATGGATATAGAAAAATGGAGGCATAAGAGAATAGAAAAGATTGTAAAAGGTTAAAAAAATTGATAGAAATCTCATCTTCTGTAGTCAGAGCTGACTGAGATTGGCTGGATCTATTTAAAAGATTTTTGCATATACAAAGAGTGCAATGCGCACCCTCCCAGAGATGGACACGCTTGGGACTGGGACTTGGGGGGAAGGGGGGGAAGGGCAACATACATAACCTAAACATCTGTACCCCTATAATAACAAACAATAAAAAAATAAATAAATAAACGAATAAAATAAAAAATTTTAAAAAGATTTTATTAAAGTTAATATTAATAACACAATGCAATGGCAAAATTTGGTTTTCTCTTTTAAATAAGACTTTCATGAAGTATTAATAAGAGATATTAAAAGTCTTTGCTTCACCTTTTGAATAAACTATGGGAAAAAATAAAATTATCCAATATCTTCATCAATTGTGTCATTTTAACCATGATCATTTTAACTCTTGCCTTATTTCTTCTTGGAGATTTCCTTCTCATCTTCACAGACATCAAGAAACTCCTTTCGATGATAAAATAATTTGTCCATTTGTAACATATGGACAATTTTTCATCATTTCCATTTTGTGTGCCACCCTTAGTCTTCTGGACTGGTAGAATATAAAAATGAAGCAATATAAAAATCAATTGGTAAAGTTTACAGAAACTTTTAACCTTCCCTGGCCTAGGGCTCTTCTCTTGGTATTCTTTAACTTAGGTTTTACCCTGTTTCGAAAACATTAGCTTTCTCCCTTTAAAATAAAAACAGGAAGCCCATACACCTGGCTGAAGTAGCCTACAACCAGTTTTCTTCAAAGGTGATATTCTTGGCCACACATGGCGTCTCATGCCCCTAATCCTAGCACTCTAAAGGCTCAAAATGGGAGGATCACTTGAGCTCAGGAGTTTGAGACCAGCCTGAGCAAGAGCATGACCCCATCTCAATTAATAATAGAAAGAAAATCAGCCAGGGGTGATGGTACACACCTGTGGTACCAGCTACTTAGGAGGCTGAGCCAGGAGGATCACTTGAGCCCAGGCATCTGTGATTGCAGTGAGCTGTGATGACACCGACTCACTCAGCCTAGGTGACAGAGTGAGACTTTCACCAAAAAAAAGGTGATATTTTTCACTATCGCAAAGGACTTATAAAGCTTCTCACTAAAAATTTTAAATTAATTAAAGATTCTTTTAATAACAAGCTCCCAGGCGATGTAAACATCAAAGATCATGGCCTCCAAGCTGGAAACTTTGTTCATTGGAAACATCATCAAATAAATAGTCTCTCCAACACTGTTGGAAGAAACCACATCAGGCATTGTTGACCAGTCCCTCTGGTGCTAAATTATAGGTAATGTCTCTTAGAATATTTGGTCACGCTTCTATCTATGGATAGCTCTGAAGAGAGCCAGCACTGTACTGGTTCCCTCTAATTTTTTTCTAGGCATGACGACCCATCTATTTCAAATGGGGATTCTACTGGGGGGAAACTGCTCATTATCTGCCTGGCCATGAAGAAGATAGCTCCATACATTTCATTTAAGGGATACGTTTGCCTTACTAGATGTCACCTCCTAAAAACACATGGTTAGAAATCTTTCTACAATCCTAGGGAAAATTGCTGATGAAACCGCTGGCTCCATAACAACTCAATAAAGAGCTATTGATTCAGTGGCTGAGTTGTTCTAGGCAATCACAATGCTTTAGATTAGATATTAGCTGAGCAAGGAGGTGTATGCACGGTGGAAAACACCTCTTGTTGTGTATACATAAGTACTTCCCATCAAGTAGAAACTCATCTAGGAAAAATTAGAAAAAAGCCACTTGTCTACAATATGTCCTAAAGAAGAACCTGGATTTAATTTTCTTCACAATGTTTTCAGTTGGCTCCCTAAAAGAACAGGTATTTTATTATTGTTCTGGCATGCAAATTATTTTTTATCCTTATATGCATTATGCTGTACTATTAAAATTATTAATGCTATGTATTATTGTTTTAGTTCTTCCAAGAAAATTAAAATTATGGTATTCCGAAGACTCGAAAACTTAAAACAAGTGACAGCAGCTATGTAAATCAATGACTTAATTGAAGTCTCATTTTTGCCACTGTGTGATGCTCTCCCTATTTGGTTATTGGGTCCTCTTAATATCTCTCCCTGAAATCTCTCCTCTTTCCCCTGTCCCAATGTTGGACAGGACTACACAGGAATGAGCCTTCCCAGCAAAAAGGAATACCTTGGCAGTCAGACTTTTATTATCAATGCTTGTATTAAATAAAAAGAAAGAGTTTGATCAAAATGGAATTGAAAAAGAAAAGAAACTTTTATTTGAACAATAAAAGTCTTCTCTAAATTATCAGGCCCAGAGAGGCACAGGAATGCGGCAGCCGTCATATCCCACTCCACCCTTTGATCTTTGAACTAGGTAATCATCTCCAAAATCTGTTTGCTATGTGGACTGTCGACTGATTGAAACCACAAGTAGCTATAAATTAACCTAACAATGTCACATGCTGAACACCATAGCTGATACCCTGTAATACAATGTACAGCCAATTAGATATGAGCTAGGCATGGTGTCTCTCTCAGCTAATATCTAATCTAAAGCAATGTGATTGCCTAGAACAACATCAGCCACTGAATCAATAGCTTTTTATTGAGTTGTTATGGATGCAGTGGTTTCATCAGCAATTTTCCCTAGGGTTATAGAAATATTTCTAACCATGTGTTTTCAGGAAGTGACATCTAGTAAGGCAAAGGTATCCCTTCAATGAAATGTATGGAGCTATCTTCTTCATGGCCATAATCAATGTTATTTATGTAAACTGATAAAAATTCCTGACAAACCACTTTGTATTGGCCTGCTCCTTGTCTCCCCTTTTGCCTTTAAAAATCTACTCACAATAAAGACCAAACGGAGCTCACATCCAAGGTTACTTTGATGTGAGTCTTCCAGGCAACTGTTCTCACCTTGACTCAAGGAAACTCTTTAAAATTATATCGTGTGCCTCAGTTTCTTCCATTAGGTCAATGAATTTATGGAAAAGAAGGGAAGACATTGTCGACAGCATCAAAAAATAAATTTGCAACAACTCAAGTCCCATTAACAGTGGAATGGGTGAGTAAATTGGGTGACACACAGCTGCAGACAGCACCTTCTGTGCAAGACAGAGGCAAAGGAACCACAAAAACCCTTTGCATCATAATGTCAGTGGAATATTAAAGATAACGTAAAGTCACTGAAAACTCAAAAGAGGCAAAACTGAGCAAAACTCTGCTTCATGATAAACAGATGGTTAAGCTACAAAGGTAACAAGAATCACTGCTGCAGTCAGCTCAGGGTGCAGAAGGCAGATGAGATCGGGGACACACCAGAACTGCCCAGGGCCATTTATTCACCTGGATGGCGAGTCCATGGGAGGTTCTACTCTTATTATTTAAACTCAGCATAAAATAATTTATTTCAAGGATTCCCTTTACAAAAAACATACGAAAAAATGCTCAACGTCTCTAATCATCAGGGAAATGCAAATCAAAACCACAATGAGATATCACTTCTCTCCAGTGAGACTGGCCTTTATCAAAAAGTCCCAAAACAATAAATGTTGGCGTGGATGCGGAGAGATAGGAACACTCATACACTGCTGGTGGGACTGCAAACTAATGCAACCTCTGTGGAAAGCAATATGGAGATACCTTAAAGAGATACAAGTAGAATTACCGTTTGATCCAGCAATCCCATTACTGGGCATCTACCCAAAAGAACAAAAAGCACTCTATGAAAAAGACACAAGCACATGAATGTTTATGGCAGCACAATTCACAATTGCAAAGATGTGGAAACAACCCAAGTGTCCATCAATACATGAGTGGATTAATAAAATGTGGTATATGTATACCATGGAGTACTATTCAGCTTTAAGAAACAATAGAGATATAGCACCTCTTGTATTCTCCTGGATAGAGCTGGAATCCATTCTACTAAGTGAAGTATCCCAAGAATGGAAAAATAAGCACCACATGTACTCGCCAGCCAATTGGTTTCACTGATCAACAGCTAAGTGCACACATAGGAATAACATTTATGGGCATCAGGCAGATGGGAAGGGGAGGAGGGGATGGGTATATACATGCACAATGAGGGTGGTGCGCACCATCTGAGGGATGAACATGCTTGAAGCTCTGACTCGGGGTGGAGGGGGGCTAGGGCAATATACATAACCTAAACATTTGTACCCCCATAACATGCTGAAATAAAAAAAATATAAACAGCTAATACGGTACGATATTGATTTGCATTTTTTTTTTTTTTGAGACAGAGTCTCACTGTGTTGCCCGGGCTAGAGTGCCATGGCATCAGCCTAGCTCACAGCAACCTCAAACTCCTGGGCTCAAGCAATCCTCCTGCCTCAGCCTCCCGAGTAGCTGGGACTACAGACATGCGCCACCATGCCTGGCTAATTTTTTCTATGTATTTTTAGTTGTCCGATTAATTTATTTCTATTTTTAATAGAGACAGGGTCTCACTCTTGCTCAGGCTGATTTTGAACTCCTGAACTCAAACAATCCGCCCGCCTCAGCCTCCCAGAGTGCTAGGATTACAGGTGTGAGCCACTGCGCCTGGCCTGATTTGCATTTTTTTTTTTTTTGAGCCAGAGTGTCTCTCTGGTGCCCCGTCTAGAGTACAGCGGCATCCTCATAGCTCACCGCAACCTCAAACTCCAGCAATCCTTTTGTGTCAGCCTCTTGAGTAGTTGGGACTATAGGCATGAGCCACGAAGCCCGGCTAATATTTCTGTTTTTAGTAGAGATGGGGTCTCACTCTTGCTCAGGTTGTCTGGAACACCTGAGCTCAAGCAGTCCTCACACTTCAGCCTCCCAAGAGTGCTAGGATTACAGGTGTGGGTTACCATGCTTGGCCTGATTTGCATGAATTTCTAAAAATTGGAGGTCTATTTCATATAAGCAAGTTTATTATGATTCTAATCATATAATGGATAAGCTCTAATGATATTTGAAAACACTCATTTTGGGAGTTGACTAGTTTCTAAATAGTAGGTCTTCCAAGGAGAAGTTAGACTAAAAGGTGGTATTCTGAATAAAAGTCATACTTTTCTTAATGACAGAATATTACATTTAGGCTTAAAGTCAGTTTAGATAAAGAAATTTGGATTATTGGAGAAGCAGTGATTTGATTTCTGGAAAGTGTATTGAGAAAGAGCAATATTTTAGTGCACTCAGTCTCAAGTACATGCAGGAAGAATCCTTTATAAATCCTTGTGACCATGTTTTAAGAGCTGCAAATTGTTAACTAGCATGCAACTTGCCTTCGGTTCTGTGAATTTTCCAGCCTTGTGTGTCCTCTTGTGTTTAAACTTATAGTTATGACTATTCTACATTATATGGCTTTTATTATACAGACTTGTGTAGATTGATGGGTTGGTTGTTATATGGGGAAGTTTTGTAAGTTTTCAAGTATAATGATAAATATTCAATACATGTTACCAAATCTGATTATTATAAAAGTCTTATAGCATCTTTGTAGAACTGCGCAATTGGAAAGAGTGTTATGTGTCCCCTGCTTCTAATTTTTACATTGACTTTTGCATATTCTATATCAGTTTTTCTTGTATTTGATGAATGCATTCATTGAGACACATGTCCTTGAACATAAATTATTTCTCCAAAGGCTAAGCAACAGGGCTTAATTATACCACTATTTTTATATGAAGGTTCTGCGGCAGTTGTAAGCTATGTTGGCTGACCTGGCTAGTAAGTGCCTAGCATGTTGTAGGCCTTCAATAAACATTTGTTGAAAGGAAGAATGTGGAAGAATCATGGCTGATGATCTTCATGTTTGTGTTGAATGAAAGAATTGAAATTAGTTGGATGATTGCCAAATTGCCATATTCTGAGGAATGGTTTGTTACTCTGGTTGCAGATAACCTGAGGAACAAATGACTTTTAACCTTTGGGTCAGTATTTAATTGAGATAGGATCTTTATACCTCATTGTACTTATACCTATATTAAAATCTGCACCTACAGCCTTCTTCTAATTGACATGAAACTAGAGTTTCCCTTATCTGGACCCCTCATGGACTGAATTAGTTTGATTCTGTGGATCCCATCATAATGAGATCAACCTTGGTGCTGGCTTATGAGCCATTATGCCAAGCTGATAGAAATTTAGCAAATGGTGTCCCAAGGGGAGTGCTCCTTTCAAATGGGAGAGGAATTAAAAAGTAAATAATTCTATTACTCAATCATAAGAAACGGCAGTGATCTAGAACCTCTTATACTTTCCTGATTAAACTTAAGCCCATTATCCAAAGCGAGGCACCACAAGAGTGGAAGAACGGGCTCCACTGTACTCGCCATCAAATTGGTACTAACTCATCAACGCTAGGGTGATCACATGGCAGAAATACTCTCCAGAGATTAGGAGGATTTGGAGGGTAAATCTGCAACTAAAGGATACGGGGAGCACTGTAGCGGGAGAAGGGCATGCCTTTAACCCGCACTTGGGTGAGGCAAAGACATAAAGTGTAACCATAATGTTTGTACCCTCACAATACCCTGAAATTAAAAAAAAAAGGCAATTTTAAAGAGTTAGTTACCAAAGGTTCAGAATTCGATGATACCTTACCTGCTTACTAGATAAACACTCTTACATTTGGTTCGTACAGGCAAAATATAACATAAATCATATAATTTAGAAGTGGAGGTAAAGGACTTGCCTTTTATCTGCCCTTATAAGACATGGCTATTCCTTTTTTTAATCCTTATTAGTCAAAAGGATTTTAAATGGCCCTCTTAATTATATTCTCAAATTTAATATGACCTACTCTTTAAGGAATGAGATGTAGGATTCTTCATGTAAGTCCCACATAGTTTTATAACTACATAATGTCTCAGAGGAGTAGTTTTATTCTTGATTATTTCCTCTCCCCCTTTCTCCTATTCTTAATTTTAGTGTTAATTTGTCTTGTAAGAATCTTACTTGTGCTTGTGCTCTGGTAATTGTCATTGAAAAAGCATTTCACTGATAGTTTTGCAAGCTGCCCAATCACTAATTCAAAAAGTAATAACTTTCGGAGAAAGTTACACATATTTCTCTAAAGATTTGCTGCTATGTGTCATGAATAAGTACACTTAAAATCCTTTCCTTTCATTTATTTTTTTAAATTGTTTTAGACACAGGGTATCATTCTGTCACCCAGGATGGAGTGCAATGGCACAATCACAGCTCATTGTCACCTTGAACTCCTGGGCTCAAGCAATTCTCCCACCTAAGCCTCCTGGGTAGCTAGGATTACTGGTGTGAACCACCATGTCTGGCTATTTTTTTTCTCTTAATTGTTCTCCAGGATGCCCAGCTAATTAAAAAAAAAAATTGTAGAGATGGGGTCTTGCTATGTTGTCCAGGCTGGTCTCAAAGTCCCGATTTCAAGTGATCTTCCCACCTCAGACTCACAAAGTGCTGAGATCACAGGTGGGAGCTACCATGTCCTGTCATTATTCCTGTCCCTTTAATGTGAGGGGAATAAAGTGTGCTTCCTTTTTGTTCTTGTTATATGTAATAGGTAGATTTATATTTTGATTTTTTAAAAACTTTTACCTCACTTTTAGTAGACTTAAGAGAGTTTGTTTTCTGTGTTCCAAATGGATAGAGGAGCTTGTACTGTCTTTTCATATCCAGGATACTCTATAAATTATTCAACAAATATTTTATTTAGAAAATAGGAATTGCACACATAGCACCACGTCAACTATTCCTTGATTAGAAGTAATGCATTTTTTGATTTGTTTTTGAGACAGAATCTCACTCTGTCACTTGGGCTAGAGTGCAGTGTCATCATCGTGGCTCACTGCAACCTCAAACTCCTGGGCTCAAGCCATCCTCCTGCCTCAGCCTCCCAAGTAGCTGGGACTACAGGCTCTTACTACCACAACTAGCTGATTATTTTTTTCTGTTTTGTAGAGGCGGGGGACTCGCTCTTGCTCACGCTGGTCTTGAGGCATTTTTTAAATTTACCTTTAGACAATTTGTATATATGTAGCAGTGTTTACAACTTTTATATTGCATTTACATTTATTATTTAATTTTTTTCTGTGTTCAACCTTATGAGATCAGCATAGTGGATATTTTTATCCCTGTTTTCTAGATGAAGAAATTGATATCTGGAGGGATTGTGACTTGACTAAATGAATTGGCATATGTGGAAGTTTCTTGTAAAATATAAAAGGCTAAAAATATAAGAGGATTTTATTATTATCTATTAGGCTATTCTCAAACTTAGGTCTTTTAATTTTACATCCAGTATTATTTCTACCTATGTACCATGTATTTTTCCATATGAATAGATCATATCACATTGTCTAGTTGCCATATTGCTAGTTGCCAACAACCCTGCAAGTCTATATTAACTGGTGGTATTCATGGTGGATTGGAAATAGCGCAGTGTATATTACAGCATATTTCTAAGTCACTTCTTCTGTGTTCCAGTCTTTATGCTAGAGGCAATTCTTAGCCCCTTCCACTGTATACATTTCGGTTTAGGAAATGGGGATGGAATTGTGTTTTTAAAAAAACTAACTAAAACACCAACTCAAATGCTTATGTTCATAGTTTCTTTTGTACAGGCATAGGTATTGTTACAATGCAATATTGTAAGTTAAAAAATAGAAAGTAATATACAAAGTAGAATGGTGGTTGCCAGGGGCTGGGAGGAGGGGATAATGGAGGGTTATTGTTCAGGTATAGAGTTTCGGTTTTGAAAGATGAAAATATTCTGGAAATCTTTTGTACAACAATATGAATATATTTAACACCACTGAACTGAACTCTTAATACTGGCTAAGGTGGTAAATTTTGTGGGGTTTTTTTAATGAAAATTATAACACACATTAAAAATGGAAAAAATACACAAAATTTTATATAACAAGTATTCAAGAACCTGCCACCTAGAATGAGTAAATAACAATATTTTCTCTCTGGCGATCATCTGTGAGATTCAATTGAATTGAATCTCAGTGTTATGGCTTGGTGTTAGCCTTGAGGCTTCTGAAGAACCTATATCATATGAGGTGAAATATGAACCAGACCTTAATTTCTAGGCTATTGTATTTTGTTCAGTTAATATGGTAAAAAAGTGTTCTCTCTTCTAAATATACGTAACTTTTTCATTCTGGTTTCTCTGGTAAGAGGAAGAGATTTTTTATGTTTAATAGACATTCACATTTTCACTCAGGAGCCTCCCCTTCAGATGTCTGTCTGGCACTCATCAGGAGCTATTTGGAGATATCTTAGGCTTTGAAAAATTAACGAGTGAATAGTATAAGATCCTGGTATAGTCGTCTGTGATGTACAGTGGTTTATGCAAGAGCTCTTCCATTTCTTCCAATAATGACTGTCAAAATCTCATTATTCTAACTTCTATTAAAATGTTAGCAGACAATGCTGTTTTATCCTTTGAGGATTTAATTATAAAACAATTTTTCACTGAAAAGTAATTGATTAAAACAGAAAAGCTCCCTAACCAATAACACAGTAATTTTCCTTTCTAGGTATTTATTTTCCCTTTATTGCTACCTATTAGGCAAATAGAGCAATTCAAATCAGCAAATATGTATTATGGTGCCTTAAATAACTTCCCATCTCACTTAGAATGAAATTCTTAGCATGGCCCAAGAAAGCCCTGTTCTGACCTCTGCCCACCTCCATAATTTCATCTTTTATACTCACCCTTTTGTCCACTATACTCTAACCACAGTCTTTTTCTTGAACATTTTCATTTCTTCCCCACTTTTGGCCTTTTATACTTGCCACCTAGAATTGTCTTTTTGCCACGTGGTTATGGTTTTCTTACACTCAGATGTCAGCTTGAACGTCATTGTCGAATCTAATATAACCACTTAGTCACATCACTCTATTTGAGTTTTCTCTCTAGCTCTTCTTACTACCTGATTGTCTTGGTGGGTTTCTTGTTTGGTTTGCTTTGGTTATCTCCTTCTTTCGTGGAATGTATGCTCTATGAGAATAATGAGCTTGGCTCTCTTATTCACCACTGTATCCCCCATGTCTAGAACA